>RJWM01006900.1:0-81391 GCA_004363535.1 Dasyprocta punctata | reverse complement strand
TCATTTACCCATTAATCAAACATCTTCACTCCCTTTCTTGGTTTCTGGCAGTTCCTAGACTATCAATATTCCTGAAGATTTAAAGCTGTTTCAGATTCAAAGTATAATATCATTTCCATTACCCTAAGTATGAACAATTAATATCCAAAAAGCTTATATGATAGTAACAAAAATAAAGTGTTTTGTTTTACCAGAACTGTGTCAAAAGTCAGCTGACATAGGTGTGATTTCTGGTGGTAGTTTTGGAAATTCTCCATGAGTTATCTGTCCCTCATATTCATAACATCCCTTTCTAAAGCAGTAACTAGTTCCTTAAACAAAACTGAGATGATTTCATTGTTTTTCCATTTTTCTGTCGGGCACAGAAGTGAAAATAAACTTCTTACAAAAGTAATGGAACAATGACCCAAAAGGGAGAAAATCAGTGACTCTGTAGCTGGTTTGAACAGTAGAGGTTTAAAATGTGAGACCATCGCTATGAAAATTAGGACTCCCATCAACTGTCACTGCAGTTCCAATTTAGAGGAATTATAATTTCTTGCTTCAAATGTAAGCAGAGAAGCATGACTACAGAGGAGCTGGTGGCATCTCAATAACCAAAGAATGCATGTCATCTTAGAGAATTATTACCTGAGCCACTGAAGGGATGAGGGTTGGGAAAGTCAGGGTGGTAGGGGAAAGATGTCTGCTCTGCATGTGCTTTGATTTGATTCAATATATATAAAAGTCCTTACAGCTGGGCCATTTCTTTCATTCATTTATTCACTCAGATGTTTACTAAAATTCACTGTGCATCTGGGCTGTGTTCTAAAAAGAGGAGATAGAACAGTAAACAAAGTGACTAGCCCCAGAGACTTTGGGATCTAGTAGCAATTCTATAAAGTCTATGAACAGAGCTACATACCTATGTTTATGTCTCTAATGTCACTGTTAAAATGACCCATCTCTCCCACCTTCTGTAAGTTCCATACCCACACTGGAGCCATGTGAATTAACATACCATACACAGAATCCACTTTTAATACTCACAGGGGATGGAAGAAGGGAGAGAGACTACTCTAAAATCCCCTTCCTAACTGGCAAAGTTTTTAGAGTTCCACAAATCACTCCTTTTACTGAAAGAAACCTTCTGCCCTTTTTTGAAGGCTGTTGAGAGAAGGTAGCCCTTGCACACTGGGATAAACAGCAATCCCCTTGTTCCTTATCTTACCCCCTCTGTCCTTTTACTGAGCATGCTCTTTCTGGTACCAGCAGAGGGCTAGGGCATGAGGAATTAGACTACAGTGATGATGCCTCATATGAAGACGACATACTCTATATGGGACAAAATCCTATTCAGGGGGGTCAATCCTAATTCCAATAAAAGCTAACCATGTGACACTGGGCAAATTGCTGAATGACCTTGATTCTGGTTTTCTCTTCTGTAAAGTATTGGAGTAGAGGATCACCAAGAGTCCTCTCCATCTCATTAAGTTTTTAAATAACTTCTGCATCACAAGAATAAGTGAATACAGAGAAATTAGAAAGCAGAGTAATAGACCAAGAAGAAATTTGTGGATCATATTTAAAATTTATCAGTAGCAATGGAGGATCCATAGCTGGAGAAAACCAGTTTGCCCTATTCATTGGGTAAAGACACCCAGGAAACAGAAGAACAGAACTTCTCTTCCTGCCTTATTTTTCAATAAGATTCAACCCAATATACTTGGCAGTTTCTCAACTGGATGTTTTATATCTATATAGATTAGTCTAGAGCTGTAGTCAGCTATTTTGTTGAAAGTAACAGAATTGCGAAGACTATTTCCTATCAATATAAAAACTAAATCCGATTAAAAAAACTTTTTTTGTTCTAAAACCACAGACCTAAGATAACATTGCCATCCTTAAACATAAAATGCACACACATTGAGAGACATTTAAACTGGAAATTTTCAGGGCATGACCAAAACTGAAAAAAAAGTAGCAAAAATATATCTTTTACATTTTTCCTTTTCCTTCACCCCAAAATTGGAAATATTCACATGTTCAGAGGGAGAATCCTTAGAAACCAAAATACAGGATTTTTTTTTAAAGCCTAATTTTCCATCCTTCACATTTCTAATAATGGTGAGGTTGGCAGTTTCCACTAATGTTTTCCAAACATGCCATAGACCACAAAACTGATATAAATAGAATTAGGTCTAAATAACATGAAAATAGCACTCAGGGGCCCTGCAGAGGCCATCTGGGAGATGATCCTTTTCTAATGAGCCTGTGACTTTGGGGAGTCACAGATTCCTCAACTCTGATCCAAACTCTTTTGAGAGATTGGGTAACACTTCGATTTTGGAGGGTGAGTGAGAGGATTAGGAGAGGCAGGGATGAAGATTAGAGAATGTCAGAGAAGGTCCTCCATATGTCTACATTCCAGAGACTAAGAAAAGTATGGTCAGGTATAAAGACAACTTTTGTGCTTGAATCTCTCTACTGCAGGACATACTCAATTCAGTGACCCACTCAGCCAAAAGGGGTTTAAATGGAACATGCTCTGTTAGAGTGGATTTAAATGGACAATTCAACAGACTCTTTCAGAGGGAAGGGAAAAACGTTTGAAATATCTTAACCACTGGATCACTGAGTTAATCATTTCATTTTTTTTAAACAATTTTGCTACTTTTCAAACTCTGGGACTTCATCATGAAGAATTCCATATCAGATCAGTATAAATTCTGAATTCCTCTGAGGATGCTAGGCCCTCAAAATTTCTTTGAAAAATGTATTTAGCATCAATCCTGTTACACAAATCTAAAAACTGGATATTTCAATTCACTCTAAAAATGCCATGATGGAGAATGTTTATTGGCATTTCCAGAAAGTTTTAGAACTACACTTGTAACTGGCTCCCCAGGAACTGTATACACAGAGAACACAATGTAATTATTGGACGCAATTATTCTAATTATTGGACATAGTGTACAGCAGCATGCTTTTAAAAATCTACAAATTCTGAAATCATTATAAAGTTTAGTAGTGGAAAAAGAATTTATGTAAAAGGGGAGAAGCCACCAAGAAATCAACCAGCCAGCCTTTCTGGTAAGCCATGCAAGCTGCATGGGTTCCAGGGAGGAAAAATTCAGATAGCACCTCCCATGAGCCTACTGGCGTGCAGGTTGAGAATCAAATACTGTGACTCCACGCACCCCCAGTATGCAGAGGACAGGCTGAGTTGATAGCAACTAAGGTACATAAAGCAACTAAATGCTTGTATTGTTTGGTTGATTTTTTTAGGCCTGGGGCCAGCAGTCTGAACATCTCTTGGGAGGATGACAGTATGCAGTGTAGCAAGTATGGGGGATTTCATCCTATCTTGTCGTTGAAGTCCAGTAATTTTCGCACTATTTTGCTCTGTTCTGATTAATTGTTTTGCTTCATTCACTGTTCTGTTTTAATTGGTTTTATTCTGTTTTGTTTTTGGTTTGATTTTGCTATACTTGATGGAATGGACAACTATTGTGAAGATAACAAGATATACTATGGTAGTTATTGTTGTTTTTCTAGTATCCTGCTTTGAAGTATCCAGTTTTGCTGCATTATTTTGATTGGCTTTGTTCTGTTTTGTTTTGTTGGATTTTACTATTTCTAAAATAAAATTTTTAAAACTTTGAAAAAAGAATTTATGTAATATGCATATGTATACACAAACAAATTATAATTCCTGCTAATCTGAAAGTTAAAAAAAAGAAAGTTCTAGAATTCTACTTTAAACTTAAGTCTGTACCACTTAAAACCTGGAGAAAACCATGGATACGCGAGAAAAAGGCACTAAACACAATGGTTTTTGGGTTTTTGTTTTTTGTTTTTTGTTTTTTGTTTTTGTTGTGCGTGTGTGTGTGGTGCTGGGGATCAAACACAAGACCTTGTGCATGCAAGGCAAGAACTCTACCACTGAGCCACATGCCCAGCCCAACACTTCAGTATTTTAAAAGTTTTAATTTTACTGTTTTTCAAAATTTAAAAATCACATACGTTTTAAAAATGGCTGAGTACAATGCAGATTCAAAATTCCATTGGGATTATTAAGGTTCTGGGGCCATGTAAACATGTCAAAATGGAAAAAGATGTGTGGGACTCTCTATTAATTCTCATTTTGTCTTCCTTTTACAGCTATTAATAACCTTCAGCCAGTGAGAGAGCTCCTCCTTCTCCTATGCTTACAAGTTTGTCCTGCCAGTGCTCTGATCCTGCATTCCCTTTCTTCAAATCTTTGATAACACCCGAGAGAACTCTGTTCTGCTTTATAGCATGATAATGAACCATCACTTCATCCATGATAACAATAACCTTTCAACCCTAATTTGCCTGAGGATGAAAATCAGTTCACTGACTTGTGAAAACCTCAATCCTAATCCTTCTAAATCAGAATCTCTAGGAACAGAGCTTAGCAATCTGTGCTTTAATTATTCAGTCACTCCCATGTCTGGCAAGTTTAGGATCCTTGAATCAACGGTCCTCAGCCTGACTACATGGTGAGTTCACCTGGTGACAGTAGAGCATTACCCTGGACCACTCACATTAGAAATTATGGGTGATGCCTGAACATCAGTGGGTCAGAGGAGCTCCTGGGGTGAATCTACTGTACAACCAAAGATGCCAAACATAGGTCCGGGTTTCTCAGTATTCAGTCCACAAAACTGTGTCACAATCACCTACTGTGCTCTACGGATAAAATGTAGATTCCTAGGCTTCTATCTCAGATCTGTTTAATCATAATCTTTCACAATCTTTGGGAGAAGAACTTGAACAACTGAATATATAACAAGTTCCCCAGAAAACTCTTACACAAAGTCTGAAAAAAATCTCTGTATAGAACAGATGTTCATAATGTTAGGGGAGGAAAATTTTCTCCTTTACTTCCTTAGTAACTCTATCTGGGCCTAAAAATTAAACTATCATAGATAGACTAACAGAAGACTATCCTACAGATTATAGTTACATTTAATATATACTTGGGGGAGGGGGATTTGCAAGAAAACGAAGGACAAAGAAGTGACCAGAGCAGAAATCTTACATTAAACAGAAATCTTACATGTTAGACAGAGAAGTGATGAATTTGTAAAGACCCAACGAGGGGTTTTGGGTTAGAGATATTAAGTTGTAAGAAAGTAACTAAGATACATTTCAAAGAAAATTAATGGAAGATAAATTTGTACAGATTCATTTTAGTGCTGATTCTCAGTCTCGGGTAATAAAGATTTTCTTCTCACCCTGTACAAGAAGGATGCCTTACTTATGGGAAATTTTATGATACTTCTTAGGTAGAAAAGAGGAGTTTGGAAAACCTTTCCAACTCCTGCTGTTTCTCGAATACTATGGCTAAACATAATATAGCAAAACAACATATTTTGGGGTGGCCTGTTCTGAAGTCCCTCAAATAACTAGGGTCCATAGCAGAATTACAAAGAACTGTCTGGGTGAGTTACATGTTCCAACCTCTACGCTGGTCATTCTGCCTTGAGAAATACCGAGACATACAGACAAGCTCTTCCAGGTCCTTCAAGCAGTTTCAGTTGAAAAAATTATACTAATTTTTTTTTTTTTGGTGGTGGTGGTGGTAGTGTCGGATCAAACTGAGGAGCTCATATATGCTAGGGAAGTGCTGTACCACCAAGCTACACCCCTTGAAACACTGACTTTTAATAAATGGCAACGTTACCAATGCAAATATATTTGAGAAATACTCAAACCTTTGAGTTTTGCTTTGTTTTGTTTTTATTTCTCACTACACATGTTACCAGCATGGGAAACATTGTAGGGAATCTTGCTGTAATTAAATTCTTTAATGTTTTTCTACGTTCTTTTATGAGGTTCCCATACATTTTCTCAGTGAGCCCTCAAATCACAGCTCAGAACACCAAGGTTTAGAAACATGAAGCTGTTGTCCAAGAGCTCTGACAGTAAGTGGCAGACTGATCTGGAACTATCAGATAGCCCTGTGATCTTAATGCCCTGCAGCTGTGATCTAGGTAGTGAAAGAACCACATAAAAACACAGTGATGAATACAATTGCTCATGCCTTTCTTTTGTAGTTATTTGTTATTTTTCTTTTGAAATATTTCCTTTGAACTGATTTCTCTACTACGGTACTATGGAGAAGAGCGGAGGAAGGATAACGCCCCAGAACAGGTGTTTGTTATAATGGCAGCCCTCCTACTGCCAGATGACCCATATCATCACCCATCTGTTATAAATCTAATTCATAGAGAATAAGAAATAACACATTTTAGAAAAAAATTCTTCATATGCAGTATTTTGTTCTGTTGCATTATTTCATTGATACTTTAATTATATTTTTAATATCTTCCCAATCTAGATACTATACAATGGCATTAATTGCAAAAATCAGTTAACAGATGCCAAATAGGCAGGCATACAAACATATATGCAGGACACCAACTGATGGATACAGACTAGTGACATAAGAGTCTCGGTTCGCTTTACCTTTGGGCCACCTCTGTGATAGTCACTTAAACTGGAGAGGATTCTTAAATCCATTTGATAAGGAATTAATTCCATTTTGTTTATTCTGGGGATCAAACCTAGGGTGCTTTAACACTTAGCTATGTCCTCAACGCTGTTCTTTCTTACTTACTTTCTTTCTTTTCTTTCTTTCTTTCTTTCTGTTTGGTTTGATTTTGAAACAGGGTCTTGATAAGTTGTCCATGCTGTGCTCAAACTTGTGATCCTCCTGCCTCAGCCTCCTGCGTAGCTGGAATAACAGGCAAGCACTGCTGACCCAGCACAAAGGATAGCTTTTGAAGGAATCAGTTAATAAAGGGTCTAGTTGCCAACAAGCCAATCAAATGACTTAAATTGTTTTCAAAACATGTAGTAGCATTTTCCAGTTTAAAAAAGAAAACTTTACTAATTAAGTCACAAAAAAAAAACTTGTGAGAATTAAATAAGACTGAAAAAGGTATCTAGAAATAAATGGCATGTCAATATACAAATCGGTTCTACTGACTTTCTATGTGTCTAGATTTTTTTATCTCTATAGAGATGCAAGACAATCGACTATCTCAGTGCAGATTGTTCCAGCAATCTAGTACAGGGAAGAATGTTTTTCACTTAAAAACACTGTCTAGCTTTTATTGTTATGTCTCTCTTAACATTTTGTTTCCTGGTATAATATTTTACCAGAGGATGCATCTCAATATTAATGTGTTTAAAAGACATTAAGGCTATTTTGTTTTATATCTTATTTGGGGGTTTAAATGACTTGGTATCAAGTAAACCTCCTGTGTTATTGCATCCTGTTTTCATCAGGTATAATATAAGCATGTTGCTGCCAAGGTGTGCTCCTGAAAGTTGCTGGGAATGTTTTGGAAAATTGGATCGTATTGCAAAGTACTTGAAAAATGTTTGGTATGAAAAGGGGACTGGAGATGATTCATTTCATAATCCAATGTGTCTATTGTTTTGCAAGGGGTTCCACAAGACTGGCCCAGAAAGACTGACAGCAAACTAGAGATCACCAAGGGTGCTGTCAGAAAGCAGCTGAAATAGAGGGCACAGTGTTAACTTCACTGCAAGAGAAAAAAAGTCACTTGCCCACTGTGCATTCATTGTAAAGCCTAGGAAATGGGCTCACACAGGTGAATTGATTAGGAAAAGAAAACTTCTCAAAATGATGAAAGATTTCTTGCCCCTTTCAATCCTCAGCTGTTTATTAACAACCTACTATGTGTTGAGCAGTGGCCAAACTACCAGCTATTGAAATACAGCTATCAACAAGAGAAACACAGGCCCTACCTACACGGCCATAACTGTTTTATCCAGTGTTTCTCAGATCTGGAGAACACAAAACCCGAATTCCCTTACGTAGCCAGTGTTGACTTAACTTATTCTAATGTTACATAAAAATAAATAATCATAAAATTGGGTTATATAAACAGTTATATAAACATATATTAAAATCTAAAATAAAAGCACAGGCTTTACTGTCAATGGTGTTGTCTCCCCCCCCCACTTTGTCACTTGGGTGTGGCATGACCTTTGATGAGTCACTTAACCTCCTTAAGCCTCTGTCTTGTCATTTATGGAATGAGGATGATAATCCCTGTACCACGGGATTACTGTGACTACTGAACCTCACAGTGTATGGAAAATGCTTAGCATCGTGTCTGGCATCAGTGTAAACTTTCAGTAAGATGTATAAAAGAATTTTTTTAAAGTCTGAGATAAATAACAGTTCAGCACTAAAAAAAATTCAACCTATCATCATTAATTGAATATAATAAAAGTTGCTTTGTAGAAACCAACAATGAATGACTCACAATGTCCTCCAGTTCCATAATAAAGTATGCCTTCTCCTGCACGTTTTCTACATGAGTGCCTGTAAAACTCTGTTCATGGGGAATATTGTGATATTATTTGACCTTCACTTGGCACAGACACACCATGTACTTCTTGAGTTCACTCTGTTCTATTCTCTTTAAACCATCACAATTAAAGAACCACACCTTCATGCTAACATAACTGAGAGTGTATTTTTAAGATTATAATCATAATGCAAATACAAAATCTACCTACTCTTGCTGATAACTGATAGATTGCCCACACACAGAATCGTATGTCTATCCTTTTGCAAGGACAATTAGTTAAAAGAACACTACTCCTGTGTTTACTTGGTGTTTGTTTGTTTACAAAGTGTAAATAAGTTTTTAGACATGTGAATGGCTTTACACAAAAGGACAGGGAAAGAGCAGAAGAAATACTAGCCCAGACCCTTGGGGAATGGACATCTCTTTGAAGAATTAATATTTAAACTGAGATTTAAGAAAAAATTGGTCTTAACCAGAAAAGAGTGTGGAAAGATAAGGACTACATTTCCAGACTATCAAGGCTAGAATATCTGTGCACCATTACAAGTCAGGCACTGACTGGTGAGACTAGTTGTTCAATATTTTGCGTTCACTCACTGGCTGGAAGAATTGTCATCTGTGAAACTGGGGTTATAATGCCAACTTCATAGCCGCCTTGGGAACAATCAAAGAGTGCTTGGCAACAATGGGGGATGTGATAGAAGCAACATTGTTAGAATTGCAATAATGGTGGTGTTAATTAAGGTGATTCTTAATAACATATTCAGAACTCTATATTGATAAGACTGATAATATATTTAAGAAATATAAAAGCAAAATTTACTCTGTGTCTTTTCTTCCCATAGATAAGAAGAAAGTCCAACATACAAGGGAAAGGGGAAAACTAGCAGAGACCACCAGGCTTGTGTAAAGGCAGTGAGGCATGGAATTTATTGCTCCTGGGTGCAGGCAGAGAGTGCAATAAGAACTCAATAAGCACAAGTTCACTCTGCGGTGAACAAAGAGAAGTGTGGCCCCTTTTATAGGGATGGAGAGAAGTCAGGGGACATTAAGTGGAAAGATCCCAATACACATCTGTGGTCAAAGTTCTCCGGCAATCTTGTGCTTCGGTGGGCAGAATCCTTGAAGTGTCTGATGTAAACCCTCCTTTAAATTTACATCAATTCTCCTTGAAGTGTCTGTTGTAAATTCTCCAGATGTATCCTGGACCTTTACAATTCCTTGTCCTTCTTTCCTGTGCTTGTCCATGACAACTTCAGCACTGACCTGAGTTTCCTGCTGAGAGCCAAGCTCCCCACAGACAGTAGTGCTTTTGCTGGCGAGCAGCTTAAGGGCTGGGACCGTCTGGTCCGATTCAAACCTTGCAGAAAGAACTAGGCTCTACTATTTCATTTCATACACAAGAACCCTCCAGTGCTTTGCTTGAAATGTAAAAGCTAAATAATTGTGACTTCTTGGGGTACAAATAATGTTAAGGTTTACACTATAGCTTATGTAGGATAATATATTTTTAGTCTATATGAAACAATTGCCCTCTGTATTCCATGCCTATTACAAGGAGCTGCTAAAAAAAAAAATCAAAAAAAAAAAAAAAAAAAAAAAAAAAAAAAAAAAAAACATCATTACCAGTGCCTCTGTCTGCAGAGATTTGGACCGTTTAGCAAAAGATCAAGAGTCCTTCATCCCCAAATAAGTCGCTTTGTTGGAGCATCTAAAGACAGGTTGAAATCCACTTGCTCTAATCCTCTGCCCTCCTTGGTAAACTCTCACCTCCTTCCCATATAATGAAGCCCTCTATTACATGGGTACATAAAGAATGGTTCAAGGACATTATACTCAAGTTTTTCCCTAGGCTCAATAAACTTAGTTCTACAATAAGAACAAGAATTGCACCCATAGTTCTAATAACCACATAAATCTAGCTTTCTAGTAGCTTCTTGCAGACTGAAGTTTGACAGCCAGCTCAACCGTGAAAATAACTCTGATTCATAAGTTCAAAACTAAAAGAAGCATAGTGAGAACTGGATAGGATCTCAGCTATAAACTTCAACAAAAAGAAGACCAGATTCCTTAGAATTCAAATGCATAATCCACAGGCCTGTTGTCTCAGAAGCCTACTATATAGAACACAGCAAACAATCCAGCAGGAAGTGGACAAAAATGGTCGATGCAATACAAGGACTCAATTGTACCCATACTCTGATTTTGCCATTGGTATTTTGGTAAAAAATAACTTCTTAAGGCTTCTAAGCTAGGTCTTCCTTGCAGACCTCCTGATTCCTAGTCCTGTGATATTTCTGCCAATTATTACTCTTCCCTCTTTTGCCACACATCTGATCACAGATAACATTACAATGTTTTAAAATTTACCATGATTTTTATCAGTTTTTTCCCAGAAATCTTTCCAAAGTCTGTGTCTGAAGCCTGATCTCTCTGTCTCTGTCTCTCTGTCTCTGTCTCTGTCTCTCTCTGTCTCTGTCTGTCTCTCTCTCTCTTTCTCCTTTTATAACCAGTTACATTATTACTGCCTATTTCTTTGGGGTTGATACTTTATGCCTCCTTTTATTACCTGACTTTTCTTTACCTTGTACTTTAGCCCAGTACTCTTAACACAATGCCCTGAACCAAAGACCAGAACCATATATGAGATCTGCTCTTTTTGCTTCTAGTTTTGAGAAACGAAAACTCCACCCGCTTTCTAGCTGGGTTCTTCTCTTAAAGTTTGATAACTGCTTTTTCCATAAGATAGATGGAAAAATGAGAATCCATAAGATTCAACCCTGGCCTGAAGAGTTCCGGTTCAGTTCTTGGTCTTGTATCTTATTCTTCTATCCCAAGATGAACTCTGTTAATCCACACTAGGATTAATGCCATGTCTATTATCTCCTGACCTTGACTCTTCCCTGACTCCTGCTACTTCCTTGGCAACCCATTCTCTCCAGAAGGGACATAGCAGTCAAAGGAGCCCAAAAGCAACTGGCACCTGCCCCAGACTATTGGCAAATGCATTTTCTACTTCCTGATCAAACTGGTGAGCAATAGGATCATCTTAGAAGGAAAGTGAAATGGCATTCACAAATGTGGAAGTGAGTAATGTGAGCTTGTCAGGCCTTCTGCTTCAAAAAACAGAAAAAAAACCAGATTTTTGTGACAGAATTAGATAAAGTTTTATTTCAAACTTGCATAACTCAGCATTATACTATGCAAATCTCCATGCTTTTAATTTCCTGCTAAATTTCATGGTCCAAAAAAATCAACAGATACCAAAGAAAATGATATTTATGTAAAAGAGCTTTTAATTCAATACAAAAATAATAAAAAGAATGAAGACTTACTCGTATGACTCAAAGTATCTAGGCAGAATTTTGAAGTCTTTGAGCTTCTCCAAGGGGGTCCTGGCATGTTACCATGACCAGATGATTGAGCTGCAACCTCTGTGGGGAAGGGGGGGAACACCCTGCACTTACCCAGTGTCAATCATTGTCTCCATGACATTTGATTTCATCCCTTCTCCAGTGATTTAAGTATGTGTGGTATATTTTACTGCTATAGCACCAACATAGATATTTTTTTATCCATTCAAAATAATTACACATAAAGAAAAAATACTTTAAAAACGCAGATATCTCCAAATTAAGACACCTTTCAAATGCATGCCATTGAGTGCAAAGCAGTCTTGGAGCGTGTTAATGTCTCTTTGGTTTTGATGCATAAAAACCACCCTAAAATTTAGTGGCAAAAGCAACCACAATGTCACTTTGCCACTAAGACCAGGGACTAACTAGACTTAGCTAGGAAGTTCCAGTATTCTGTGTCCTGTCTGCTGGGCCTGAACTCTCCAGAGGACGGACCAGGCAAGAATCCAAGAAGGCACACATTCATGTTGTTGGAGGCTGAGCCAGGACTGTTGACTGAAACACCTGGCTCCACCTGGGTCTCCCCACGTCACTTGAACTTCTCACAGAATTGCAAGAGATGTCACTGCATGGCAAAACTTCTGCCACATTCTAATGCTAGGCAGATCACAGAATCGAGTCATCTAAAGGAAAAAAGAGAAAGCGTCTACACTTCATGATCCTTCACACTCTCGGAGTCTGTTACATCAATGGAGGAAAAACAAAAGTTTTATGGTTGGAGCAGTATTCTCTTTGCTGACTCAATCCCAAAAGGAATTGGAGAAACTGATTCACCGCTTTTGGGTTTTCTTCAAAACAGGAATACAGTGAAGATTTCTTAGTTTACTCAGACTGGAATCTAACTTTGTAAGCCTAGGACCTCTGAGGGTTGCTTAAAAGATCAGGAGTGATGTAGGCTTGAACACGCCCATGGTTTATAGTCCTGTTCAGGGTTTACCTTTGACTCTATAAATGTGAAAAGAACCCACATAATTTTCCACCAGATCGTGTCAAATGAAAGCATCATGAGCTCTTAGATATAAGCACCCAGAGGAAAAATTGTTCTGATCCTGTCTATCAACATGTTAAACTTAAAAATAATTTCTAACGTCATCATCATTTGCTTTGTACTTCAGCTCCATAAAAACATACTACAGTTAGGGTTGTAAAGCATCAGTAAAGATCCTGACCAGCATGTGCTAGGCTGAGTTCAGCCCCTCCAAAAGTACAGGACAAGAAACAAGAAGGTGACAGATTCAGTTCACCGGAGAGAAGTGCTTTTCCCATATCACTAAGCCAAAGTGACCATGTTAGAAACTTTCCCCATGATTTACCAATGTGTCTACCAGAATGGAGACAGATCACTGCTATTCTGTGCTCAGCACTGAGAACATTCAAAACCACAAGACTTTCTCTTGAATTCCTCCTCACTTCTTCTGACTTTTCTTTATCCCAATCTCCTTCCGCCATCAAAAATAGTAAAACATACTGATTTTTATCAAAACCTTACTATGTATCACTTGATTTACTAGAAGGTTGTTTTGGGGGGGGTATTTCTGCATTTATTTAGGCTCTTCTCTTTTGTTAAACCAATATCAAGCATGTCATTTGGTTATCATCAATGGGCAGTTGCACATTATAGGCATGTAGTGTATGGATATATGATTTGATAAGGTGTAAGGATAGTGATTAGTCACAGCATTAGCAATATTTTGCTCTTTGAAAAATTTCACATAGTTTTAAGGATGGCCTTCCTTGGTTCTCAAGTACAGAAGCTAGATATCCTTGCCAGACACAAAAATATATTATTTTTTGGCTCATGCCAGATCAGCACATGATATTAAATTTGCAAAACCTGGTGATAAATTTCTGAAGAAATAGAAGACATTTTTGTAATTGTACTTTAACCTATGTAAGCTATTTTGTCACTGAATATCCATACAAAATGCCATTTGACCATAATTTGGAGATGTTGCTTACTGCAAGCATTTTACAAGCTAATTTTGGATGAATCTACTACTTTAGCAAATTTTCAGCTCTCAAAAATAGGAATGTCATCCAGAATGGAATGGCAATTTTCCTTCAGGGCATGAATGATCAGTCTCATTTTGTTGAAATATTTCAATATACTGGATTTAATCAGGATGGTTTTAATTATCCCCTCTTATTTTGGTCCCCATTTCCAGTTCTGCTTTTACCCCTAACTCCCAAACTGTCTTTGGCAGAAGAGCAATATCTACACATTTTACTTTTTATAGATATTGTTAACTTAGTCTAGCCTTAAATTGCAGAAAAGTTGAGAAAGATCTTCAAATTAGAATATATCATCACTAGAAATGAAAAGGTAGTTTAATGAGAGTGCAACTTATCTTGTCTGTGGAATATGAGATCACGCTAAAGAAATCTACTTATCCAAAAGTCAGAATAAGAAGTATTAAGAGGCTCTTATCACCTATTTTTAGAATACAAGTCAAAGCAGCATGTTAAAAGGATAGTAAAGGTTGAAACAAATGCTAAGCCATAGGAAGTTACCATGAAAATAAGAAATTTGAATCTAATCCTGTACTTTATAAAATGTCAACATTATTTGCCTATATAATCAAGGTTACCTTCAAAAAATCTGTTGTCTTACCTTTTTTATCGTAACAGTATCCTGCCATTTGCATTAAGATGTATACATCTAAGTAATATAGAGTGGATTTGATTTGTTTACTATATACTATTCCTAGAATATTATTTTGTCTCTACAGGTTTTATTGTATTTCAATTTTAAATAGGTATTTTCTAAATAAAAATTCTGAACCTGTGTGTGTGTGTACATGCGTGTATGTCTGTGTGTGTGTGTGTGTGTGTGTGGTGTGTGTCTTGTTTGACTTTGATTGAAGGCTCCGATCCCTGTAGGAGACTACTAGTTTTTAATGTAGAATTCTAACTATCCTAGCAAGAGTTATTCAACTACCCACAATTTCTATCCTGTGTCTATACAAGTATCAAATGTTATCCCCTGTAAGAAGTTGGAGCCATCAAATGTTATGACTAATTCCCTGATTGTTCCTGCCTCCCAGAACCTGCCTCTCATATCATACTGACACTGCATGGACACCTGACAGCAGGTGATCAAAGTCAGTATACATTGCTATTTCCTTTCAGAAATGGTATGTTTTGAACCTAGTCTGTGCAGTCCATCTAAGCAAGAATAATAAATTTTCAATGGTGTTTGCAATCTAGTATCCTGGGATGGTGATACAAGTTACCATGTAGTGCTTTCAGTTCTTCATGTTGAATCCAATTTCTGAGAGCTGGCATTCATAGGGAAAATCTATCATCTCAGAATCAGTAGGAGTCTTATGGATGCCTCCAAAATGGTGACAACGTACTTGTGGGGGGTTCCTAAGAAGAGGCATTAGGATGCCATAGGTTGATCAAGTCAGCGTTCTGTGATGACTCTAACCACGCCAAAGAAGGCCAACACTCATCCTAAATCTATTTTTAGAAACTAACTGACAAAATACACTCCACGGCGTGTGGACTTGTGGCTAAACCCCATCAACAGGTGTCATTTTCTTTTCCTTCCCTGAAACCTATGCCAAGCAACATTTGCCAGCTGCCAAAGATAAGATTACATAGAGGAATTGGTGGAGAAAGATGCCCAGTATCACCCTTAGCTTTTGTGCTTAAAATCCGTAAGCTTTATAAAGTGTCCTGTTTATATGGTCTTCATATCACAATGCCTGTATACTTCCTTGTAAAAATTTTTTTGTCAAAATTTACAAACAGTCCTTGAGAAGGGTTGTTTACTGAGTTCCATCTATATAAATGAACCATGTTTAATAGCATTTTTGCCTTAATAGCCAACTCTGAAATGTGTAAGAGGGCCCTATAAACAGATCCTTCTACTTTCTTATTTTTGTAAATCCATCACATAACAATAATTTGTCTAACAGACTGCTGAAGAAGATGTGTGGTGTCTTAAGCCGCTACCACTTTTCATGTTCACAGAGTTGCCTTCAATAGCAGACAGACCAATCCTTTTTCACTGGCAATGCCGAAACAAAGACATCCTTAAAGAATAAAGATTAATATGGTACATGCTATTAGAGTTAGCCTCAGGTTTAATCAGCTGCTATATTTCAAGGGAAAGATGATCCTGAGATGAGCTCTCAAGTCCAGTAGATTATCTACCTGTTCCACTAAAGTATCTCAGATGAAGATCTAAAGAGGCAGTAATAAATAGACCCCAGGGTCCCTGAAAAAATAACGTAAGGTCACCCATACACAGTAAAGGTTGTGACAGCACATTAGAAGATAATACCAAAAACGTACACTTCTTCTAATATTTTTTCCTACACCTCATTACAAATTATAAGTAGAAGAAATATTTAAGTGGGCTCTATTTTGCCAGCTAGGTTTCTGTAACCTAAGGAACAAACTTTCTGTTTATGGTCCTGCCCTGCAGGAGTTAATCCAAAGACAATGTTTTACTGAGATCTGTATATTATCAATAGGGCTAAGATCAACTATATCCTCATTCCCTTCTTCAGTTGTGTTCAGGACTGCAAAACTTTAAGCTCCCGATGAAAGGGAGTAGATTTATATATTGCACCATAAAAATAAACTACTCATTAAGTAGAATCTCTTAAGTAGTATTAAGTTTCTAGAAGCTGGTATGTGTGTTACATGTGGCTCAAAAACCAGCCTTCATTGTCAACCAGTCTGCTTTTTAACCTGCCATTCCAAGGCCATAAACTCTCAGAGGGAAGCTCTCTGTAATTTGATATGGAATTTGATGACTGAGAGGCCCACAGGAGGAAGGATGGAGAAGGAGTTTTCTCAGCTCCACAGTTCCTATAAAGAAACAGAAGCTTATTATCTGAATCATGGACTATTTCATTCTACAAGGTCAGAAAAGAGAAAAAGCTTCGTTAAGTCCTTCAGCTTCATTCTTTGGGTAAAGTGGTCTAAACACCTTCCACAACTGTTGATTAAATGCCACTGGACAGAAGGAAAGGGAAAACTGTGTATGTGTCCGGAAAACTGGAGGACAAATAATGGAAAATCAGAACCTAGAAAATTAGCCTAGTTTTTCACAAGAAGATCCTTCAAGTTTTCCCAGGAAATAAAAGCCTTCTGGTAAGGAGAAACAATAGACCTGAACAGCAGGAGTGTTTGGGACTGGAGCCAGGGAGCAAGAGTCACTAACAGAGAGTGGTAATTTGGAATGAATTGCTGTTTTGTGTTGCGAAGCACCAGGACACAGCTGGTGCACTGGCTAACCTGAGGATTTGCAGTGACTGCATTGAAATGGTAATGAAGTTTTTATTTTATGATTGCAGATGTTTGTGGATTATTGTTATTAAGCTTATTAGTGTAACAGTACAAATATGAGATTTTTATTTACTTGTTTCTCTTATTTATGGGAGCTTTGTTAAAATCTTTTTCACCCAAGTGAAGAAAACAAAAGACATGCGAAAGTCAAAATACAGTGTGTGCGAGGGGCTGTCTTAGACTGGAGGAGAATCCAAGCGCTCCCATGGTTGTTGTGTTCTATTGTCAAGCGATTTCCTGAAAGGTGAAACACTCAACCACTACAGGGATTAGTATCGCTGGTTCTGAAGTTGGAACACCTCAGTTCTGCTACTCACAAGCTGTGTAATTTAACCTCCGTATGCCTCAGTTTCCTTCTCTGTAAAAGTGGAGTTTACAAATGCTACTTCTTTCATGACAGTCATTATGAGTATTAAATGATGTAGTCTGAATAGATCATTTAGCACTTCATTTTAGCTCTTACCTGAAAGAGTGTTTCAGCGTGAAAGAAAGTTTAAGCATTTTTTTCAAAGGGGTTGACACAAAGAAATGCATCTTATTCACTCTGTTATCTTGCAGAGTGTTCTGATCAAAAGCTTCAAAGAAGGTCACGTATGTGTTTCATGAAGACAGTTTTTAAGCAATGAAAAAAATAGTATGTAGTTGCTGTTTTAAGTATAGCAGAATCTTTTTTAATGACACAGAAACTGCTGAAAATATTGATATCTCTTAGGATAAGGTCATCAGTGAATATCAAGTAGTGTAATCGAATGAGTTGACGGAAGTGTTTGAGATCCCAGTTATAAAAATCCCTAATGATTCTGCTTTCATTACAGTTCTCTTCCTAGCTGAGCATGAGGACAAAGTAAATAAGAAGAGAAATTAGCATTCTCTAGGGAATTTAATTTCTTATTTGCCAGAATCATTTCTTTAGGTTAGAAAAATAAAAAATAAAAAATCCAAATATCTTCTGTACAAAAATAAAGTCATTACCTTTATGCATTTGAAAATGAAAAGGGTTACTAGTGAGCCAATTAAAGTGAAGTCTCTTTCATATTGACTGCTCAGCAATTCCCACCAGTGTGGCCATGCTGATGATTTAGAACCAGTTCAGGTCACTAATGAAGAATGCTGTGAAAGCGAGCTGGAGTCTAGTCATCAATTTATAGAAAGTTGAAAACTAGTAAAAGTTTGTTAAAAAGTTAGATCTATTTTCTTTAGTTTTCTAACAACAATCAATCAAAATAGTTTCATAGTCAGAGGTTATAGAGAGTCATAGCCTCAGATTTCTTAAAAGATTCCATTTTAAATACTGTGGCTCTACATAAAGTCGTATGTTCACCTTGATGTGTTGATAACTTATTTCATTAACTCAAAGTGGCCCCTATGAACTTTGAAAGCAATAAGAAAACACCGTAAATTATAAAGCACTAACTCGGGGTGAGGGGAGTGTCAGGGAATTGGGAAACTAATCAAGTTTCCAAACACATTAATGCTTCTGAATGATGGCTTCCACTAGGCAATTGCATGTTATCTTTAAAAAGCATGCGCTGGTACCATAGGTTGTCATTAAGAAAAACAGGATTTTATGTGTAAAAACAGGATATTCAGAAATTATATTTTAATTCTTATCAATTTAACTTAATTGTTTAAGATTTAAATACTTCCAAGTCCAAAACGATTCACTTAAAATATGTTCTGTTCCCCAGTGGAGATTTTTCCAAAGTAAGATTTATATTTATAGCTGTAAGTATGATGTAAGCTTGGAGAGGCTAAGGACCACCACACAGAGAAAGACTAAGAAAACAAAGCCAACTACGGGGAAAGCTGAGCCAAGTGATGGGTAGAGAGAGAGAGAGAGAGAGAGAGACAGAGAGAAAGAGAGAGAGAGAGAAGCACTGGCAACATCATTTGAGGCCCCTGAATTCAACTGAGCTGGGGCTTCATGTATCTATTAGCCAATAAGTTTTCCTTATGATTTATGTCAGATGGAATGTTTTCCATCACTGAAAAGCCAGGACAGGGACTGGGCCTGTGCTATGCATGTGTGGAGCCACAGGTTCAATCCCCGGCATCTCTGGATGGGGAACTATAGTCAGAAACTTGGAAGAAATGCTCCGAACTATGTATATCTCCTGCAGATTCACTGAGTGCACCAATTTTTAAGTGATTAGAAAAAAATCGCTGTCAACAAACTTATTTGTTTTTGATGACCCACTGTTTTCCAAATGTGTCTGATGGTAGAAACAGCTGTCTTAGAACATCTGTGAACATCTGTTCCTCTGAGCACACTTGGAGGTGGAATATTCTTCCAGGGAGAAAAGTGCTGTCGAAAATGTGTAAGGATTGCTCTGCAGTACTCCAGAGGAAGAAAACCATTAAATGAAGCCATTAAACAAAGTAGCCTATTAGATGAGCAAGTCTAAATGGGCTAGGAGCTGGGGGACACCCTCCTTTGCACTTCCTGCTTCGTTTCCTCATGGTATAAAGGTAGGGATAGTAGAGGTCTCTACCATTCCTAATTAGCAAATCATGAGGTACTCGCTATGTGTCTTTCCTTCCATCATGTTTCAGTATCTCAGTAGTTTTTTCTGACTTCTTTCCTTACTCTGTTTGTGCTGCTACAATAAAGTACCTGAGGAAGAGTAATGTAAGGATAGCAGACATTTGTTGCTGAGAACCAGCTTGATGCGGTACAAGCAGGCAATAATTCATATTAATAAATCGACATAAAAATAAATTGAGAGTCTGTCCTAGGCCTACATGACTTCTTGTGAGACCCTCAGTTGGCTTAAGAACAAATTAATCTTTAAGCCAATGGCCAGAGCCAAGGCCGGCAAACAGCCTGTGAAGTTCTGGTGGCTCAAAGCAAGATAACAGGGCAGCTGAAGACTTGATTCTTGCAAATTCTGTCTACCCCAATAATCACAGTTAGCAGACAATCAGATTACCAGTTAACCATGATCTGTTCCTGTGTGATTTTTCAAGTATGCATGGTTCCTCAATTCCTGAACCTTGACCAAGTCAGCATTTCACCCCCATCGCTTCCAGCAGCCCCTCAGCACCACCCCTCCCCTTCAAGCTGTGCACCTAATAAAAGCCAAAGACACCATGCCTTGTGGTCTTGGCCTGTCATTGGGTTTTGATCATCCTGGTGCTCCTGGTCACTAAAATGTATGCTTTGTCTGTGCTTTATTCTATCAGATCTCTGAGCAGGAGATCTGCAGTCCTAGGCCTGGGCCCTGATAATTTCTTTCTCAGTTCTGGAGGCTGGAAGGTCTGAGATCCTGGCAATGGTTGATACAGTGTCTGGTGAGGGCTGCTCTCTGCTTCCTTGAATGCAGTGCAGAATGCCAGGGCTTAGAAGAGCAAAGAGTCTACCTAATTCCCTCCAATCCTTTTATGTGGCATTAATCTCATTCATGAGGGAGAAACCCTCAAGGCCTGATCACCTCCAAATGACCTCCTATCTTCCTAATGCCGCACTGGGGCTTATAGGTCTACAGGAATCTAAGGTAGGATACAGACATTTCAAACCACAGCAATTTCTTCTACAGAATCTCTACCACCCACAAGATTAAGACACACACACAGTCCACTTGAAACTATGCAAGATGCTAGGCCCCTCTCACACTCCCAAACCTCAGCACTCATACTCTCCCCAGCAAAGGCCACCTTCTCCACAGTCACATATGCTTGTGTTTTGCTGAACTCCAAGCATTTATCTCAGGAGCACAGTCTTTGGAAGAGTTGCAGTCTTTTCTTGTCAGCATGCTCTTTAACAGTCACCCCTTAGCTCTGGGGTTCCAGCTTTGATTGACATCTAATCCAGATTTCTGATCTCTATTACAACCTTCAGGAACCAGAATCTGAGCTTGAGGCTCTCCTTAGATCAGAATATAAGCTTGAAATCTAGGTCCATTTGCAGAGAATTTTAATAATAAACCTCATTAGAGAATATCTGCTTTGAACTGTATCATGAAGTACAGCGTGTGCTCATAAGCAAGGGTAGAGTTGCTAGCAGTTTCCAGTGATGTAAGTCCCTGCCTCTCACTGTCCCTGCCTTTCATCTTCCCCTAACCCGTTCTCTAATTTAGGGAAGATCAAGGAAGACAAAGATATTTGCAGAGTTACTAATATACACCAAGAACTGGGCTGTGTACCGTGCATATCTTTCTGTTGTTGTCGTTCATTTTAATCCTCTCTGAACCCTATGATAAAGAAAAAGAAAAGAGGTCTATTTTGTAGATAAGAAAACTGAGGCTTGCTGTAATCAAGGGATTTTTCCAAGAGATTTGTTAGTAAAAGATCAGAATTTAAACTGTGAATATAGATTCCAAACTCCACGCTTTTTGAACCACATAATACTCCATGGTTAACTTAATATTGTCAGATGAATGAATTAAAGGTTCAGAAAAGACAATTGCTCAAAGCGACTTATACTTGGGCAATTTGTAATAGGCCCAACTAACTGAGTAGACTTAAAAAGAAGCAGGAAATAAGGCAGTTTGTCATTCCATTAGAAAAACCCAGAGCACCTTTTGGCCAGAAACAATCAAAAAACATCATCATACTTATAGGTGCATTAGAGAATTTTACAGAATTTTCATTTCTTTTGCCTCAAAGTTTGTCATAGGAGGCACACACTAAATGGTTCAAGTACACAAATGACACAAAATTTATATAGCACTTGGATTTTTAGAGGAAGAGATTTTTTGATAATTTCTTGTTTGTTTCCACTCCAAGAGTAAGAATAAGGGCACTAATCATTTGTGTAATAGAAACTTGGGAAGAGCTCTTCATGAATTCTCCATTCAGTTATTTTATGTTTAGTTAGAAGGTGAATTAGTGTTAAGCATTTTAATCAGCTATTTGGGAAGACCTCATAAATAAATCTCTTCCTTTTTGAGTGATATGGAAAAATGAGTATTTAGCTGACATACTATAATCTTGAAGATCATTGTTATTTGAGGCTTTTATGTAGCTCATCCTGTGAATATTCAGTAAATACTTACTTCCCCACTGACTGAGAAATAGAAAAATTCTCTTTCTAGATCAAACATTTGAACTGATTGTCACAGAACCTCGCTTCTCTTTGTAGTGCCTTAAAGTCCCTTATATTTGCCCATGTGAGAAATAAAAGAAACACAGGTGCTAATATTTGAAAAGGTGAGGTCATTTAAGATGCACATGACTTGGGCTTGGAATATAGCTCAGTGACAGCCAGCCTATTTAGTGTGCGCAAGGCTCTGAGTTCAATTTCAAACACTGAATAAGAAAAAAAAAAAAAAAGGATCGATGTCAACAATTTATTGCCAAACCACATGTAATGCAATGATACTAAGTCGAAATTAGTTTAACAGGTTCAAGCTGGTCAAAGGTTCACAATGTCTCCTAGAACTTGGAGGATACAGCTAATTAATATATTCTTACGATGACAACCATTTGAATAATTCCACTAATGGTGTCATTTATAAGTTGTAGCTAAATGTCAAACAGTGATTAGCATTTCCCTAGATTCAATAATTTCTGTCTCAAGTATCAATAAGGACATAAGCTTTAATCAAAAGGAGCAATTAATAAGGGACTATCCTTGTTGATTCTGAGAAGTTATATGACATTTAAAGGTCTTGGTATATATTCTGTGGGTCTCTATTTCTAAGCCAGGATTCAGCATTATTAATCTTTCATTTTATGCTTCCAATTCAAGAACTTTCTCTCTCTCACTTGCTTCTTTCTCTCTCCACTTACCCTTTCCTTCTTTCCCCTTCCCCCTTCCTTTTCTCTCTACCTTTCTTCCTTTCTTCATTTTCTTTCCACAAGAACTTTCTAAGTGTGCACATGTCAAAACTAAAGAGTCAATGATGGACACTGTAGTGTCCATGAATTTAAAATGCTTACAAAAAGAAATGGAATTCAGAGCCACCTGGGCAGGTTAAAGGAGGTTATAACAGTTCTCAATCCAAAAGAAGTCAGCACGTTTCAGTAGTAGAAAAAGTAAATAAATTTATTTAAATCTTAAGTTGCACATACTGCATTCCAAAAAAATAAGCTGATGAAAGTTTATTGAAATAACTGAAGTTTAAAGCTTGGTAATCTTTTTTAATACGAAAAAATCATAAAGCAAGCACTTATGGTATACAAATTCCTGACATTTATTATATTTGATTTTTAGAAATACTTTGTTTCTTATTCAGAATGTAACAAAAATTTTTATTAGTATTTGGAACATGTATCCATATTTGAGAAATATTCATTTTATTAGAATCTTATTCTCCAACCTAAAATGTATACTAAGATTTTTTTCCTTAGCTCTTAATTACACTTCTGTCACTTCCACAAATTAATTTTTACCCACAGTGAGTTCATTCAACAAATACTTACTGAAAACCTTCTATCTGCGAAAGATTATATGTGCAACGAAAAAAAGAAAAACACGTAGTCCCAGCCCTTATAAAACTTGTACACAGGCACTGTCAGACAGTATAACATAAACTCTTGGGAACATAGAGTTTACCTCAGAAAAATGCCCTTTATAACAAATTTGGCCAAAACACAAATAGTTCAGCAAATAGGACATAACTGCCTGTGCTATTTTAGAGCCACAATTTGAAACTACAACACAGATTTAGAATGAAATGACGCTCAGTTCAAATTCAGCGCTGCTCCTTCTTGTATCTGTGTCTCTCTCTGCAACACCAGATGAATAGCTCCAAATTCATGGACGTATTGTGAAAATTGCCTGGTATGTGAGTGGAGAGAGCCTAGAGTGTAGTAAGCCCCCCAAACCTTGGAAGTCTCCTGTACTGTTACTATTGGTTTTTTGCATCTTACTTTATCTGAAATTGAATTGAACTTTTAAAGTCCTTAATGCTTGAAAATGATTTCTTTTGGTATATTCATGTATTTTTTATTGAGGGAAGGATATCAAGAATTTTTAAAATATTCTTGTTCAGAAAGTCTTCCTAAATTATAAGAGCCCACAAATCTTCATTTTAAAACACTTCAAATGATCTTAGAATAATCAGTACTTTCCAAACTTAGCAACTTCTGGACCTTAAATTGAAGGATACTAAATTAGTAAACATCTGGGCCTGTGAAATTTAGTAAACGTGTCTGTCTATCTACATGTATAAGTAAAGGTTATTGCATTGCCCCTTTACCAACATTATTATTATGACTTAACTGATCAGTAATAAAGCTATTGAATGTTGATGTAGCAAGATTTTCCTTCCTTTTCCCAGATACATATTCTGACACCAGTAATTGCTTTAGAACATACAGGAAGTGTACCATGTAAAATCTCTCATGTGAATTTTTCTTTTATTTAAAAAAAAATCATAATTAATTACAAGTTCACTATATTCCAGTGAAGATTTCCTACCATTCCTAAATACATAGCAATTTACCTCTCTTCCATCAAATGTCTGAAGAGGAGGTCTAGAAACTATTACTCTGGTTAAGTGCAGTGGTGCAAGCCAGTAATGCCAGCACTCAAGAGGCTGAGTCAACAAAATCACCACAAGTTCAAGGCTAGCCTGGGCTCCGTGGTGAGTTCAAGGCCAGCCTGGAATACATAGCCCACTGTAAAAAAAGAAAAAAAAAGGAAGAAAGAAAGAAAAAAAGAAAGAACCAATTAAAATTGGAGAGTATCTGATTTACTTGAAAAGAATCATAATCTTAAAGCACTTTAAATGGAGTTTATTTGGCAATTATCTAGGAAAGATTAATATGTGATAATAGTTTCATTATTGTCTGCATTATAGAATTTACTGCTGTTTCTTACTAAGTCATGTATTCCTTTCTTTTTCTCAATACAATATTTAATACAATAAATATCAACTAATTGTTATATTGACCAAAATGAAATTTCTAAAATGAATCCTAACACTTTCTGCTTACAAATAAGTACTTAATAACAAGTCTCTAAAATCACATAAGGACCTACTTTCAAATGATAGGATTTCTTTTTCCATTGCAAACTAACAAACATTCCTCGACAGAGCAACCACAGGTAATGGTTTAGTCATTCACGCAAAGTTTACATTTCATAGAGGTCCACAGACCCCTTTATCCTTAAACAAACTTTATAAAAGGATGTGTGGTTTGTAAATCTGTATCATTTTTGACATGGTCTCCTCCCAACCTCACTTCCTTCATAAAAAAAAAGTTTTAAGAAAAAAGATCACAGAAAATAGTTGGTTTCAGGGGAGACTTAAAAGAATAAAAAAAAAAATAAAAAAGCAGCAGAAGAGTGCTTATTTAGCATAAAAGTGGTCAGACTCTAAAAATTCTTTGCCTCTACCACTATTAATAATTACAATAAATATAAGTAAGCACTTTCTAAATGAAGCATGATGTTGCTGTCTCTAAACTGCAGGGTCTTTACTTCTTAAATAAGTAATTTTTTAAAAAATAATTCTGCATAGAAAGCATAAATCAAATCACTCTTTCTAAAGGCCGGGGAGATAATGAAGACAAAGAGGCCAAGCCAAAGAACGTGCTGGCAAAGGGAGTCCTGTCCTAGAACGCTGCTGGGCATGTGTGTGCGTGTGTGTGTGTGTGTGTGTGTGTGTGTGTGTGTGTATGTACAGAAGGTCTCTCCATTTCTGTCTCTTCTTACTTTCTTCATCATACAATCCCTGGGAAAGCTGATTCTCTCTTTCCTTGCCCTGTACTTCTCAATTGTTCTTTTCTGGTCTTTTATAAGCCCTAAGATTTGGCTTTGTCTTGAATCTTGGCATCTGTGCCACTAAAATATGACAATTGTAGGGAAATACATTGATCTGATGTCTCAAACTATCCTAATACATATGGAGAGGAGAGTCGAGAGAAGGATGTCTGATGAAGAAGTGAGAGAGAGTAAATGTGTGCTACGGGTTTCATTCAGAGACTTTGACCAAAAACATTCTACCTCCCTTGTGACCAAGGCTAATGGTTGGTACTTCCTACTCAACTCCTACAACCCACAGACCCTCACTGAACTTTAGAAACCCTTGCTCAGCTGTGCTGAACCATAGTCAGGATGCCAAACAAAGTAGGCTACTCTCTAGCCTCTTGAACTGTGTAACATGCTGTCTAACACAAAAGGTAGGGACGTCAACAGGCTTAATTATAACGTAAAATGTGTTATAGTACACTACAATTTTTAAAAAATAACTATGGAAGTATAGAAAATAGCGTAATTCTACTCATTCATTCATGTAACTTATTTTCCTCCTTTCAGCTGTCTTAAAGCTTCAACTGATGTCATCTGTATAAAATTTCAGGCAAGGCAGGGAAGTAAGAAGGGTCATAAAATGTAATTTGCTCTGGATCACTCTTATACTGCCCTCCCATTTGAAGGCATGCTAGCTCATTGCCACACTACTATCCTTGTTTCCCAATCCCTAAAAGAAACTCTCCCTGGTATTTGTTATGGCAGTGGTGACCAGCAGCGCTATGGGAACATTCCACTTAACAACCACCCTAGAAGAATTTTTTGTCCTGAATAACAATGGCAGAGACAAAGCATTAGCTCCCCAGGTTGGTAGTTTCCATCTTCAAATTATCCTTTAAGTAAAAAGATAGGTTTGTTTCATTAGAAAGAGAAAAATAACTGGCCAATTTTATCAGGAATAGATCAGCATAAACCATCAAGTCTCAGTTTGTAAGTTATAATGTGGAAAGTGGCAAATGATTAATTCCTGAATAGGACAGTAATACTCAAGTAATCAAAAGTTAGGAGACAGTCTGAAATGCCCACTAGTGGATGTCAGGCAATTAAAACTTCTCCTAATGTTTCCTGCAGTGTTTTCACTCAGATTTGTGCACACATCAAACTGGATGGCAACATGCCAAAGTCAGAATGAATTATATCAATAAAGGACCAAGAAATAAACTAGGGTTTCTTAAAGAGCAAAGGTACCAATCTCATACTGTGCAGCTAGTAAGAGATAAATTTTAACCAAAGGAAGGAGAATTTTATCAGTTCTTGCAAACTGGGGTACCAAAGTTGGTACTAAATAACTTTCTCAAAGAAGATAGCCCCCACCCACCCACCCCGGACAAATTTCTTTCTTTCTTTCTTTTTTTGCTGTGTTTCTAATTCTAAAGTGTCACAAAAGATTCATAATATTACAGGAACACACGCACACACAAAAAAATACTGGGAACAGTTTTTAGTAAAAGGTTTAATAATTGGTCAATTTGATATCCTAAGATTCACTTAATATTTTCAAGCATTAAGTGGATTCTTCCCTTAATCAGTATAGAAGTAAATTTTATTTTGTAAATATTTCTGGAATTGCAACAATGCTTACTGTGGCAACAGTAAGAATACACTCATTATTTATATTAAAATCATCCTAAAATCTGCAATCATATGATAGTCTTAACACCATTCTACCAGTGTTTGAGAACCACATAATTATGCAGGATACCTCTTCTTTAGCTGCAAGAAAAGAAATTTCACAATAAAAGTAAAGCACGTGTGCACACACACACACACACACATTGGTTTGTTCAATTTAATATGGTCTTGAAACGAGTAGTAATATTCACACTTTTGAATATTTCTCTCAAAAAATGCATTGAACGCTTATCAAATGCTTGCTAAAATGTGTTACTGCCTTATAAATACATCTGCAAAAGTCGTTATACAGTTGTTGATCTACTTTTTGCTCTTTTTAAATTGGTCTAATGACCAAATTTTTATGCGCCAATCCCTAAGTAGATTTTGCTCTCTCTGGATGGTCTTCATTCTGCACAAGTAGGGAGAGAGCATAGTGGTGGCATTATCAGCCTTATAACAACATTTCTGCTGGCACTTACTTCAAGTGTTTTATGTGACTAGTAGCATACTAAGTATTTTGTACACATGATCTCAGATAGTCCTCTCAACCATCCAATGTGACAAATACTTTAGAATAATCATATGCATTCTCCAGATGAGGAAACTGAGGCTTAGCAAAATTCGGTAATTTGCCCAAGATGACAGTAAGAGGCAGAATGAGCAGCAAACATGTGGTTGAAACTAACACCAAATGACCATTCCCCCAGCCCCAACCCTCAAACAGCCCATTTCCAACTTGAAAACGGGTGCTTGGCAATTGTCGAGCACCCTCCAGAAAACATATGTGAAATTTAAAGGATATTAATATATTTGGCTAAGTAAACAATGTACCCTGTAGGCTTCAACTGAACACTTTTATTGTTCATTTATTTACGCCCTATTTGATCTAGGGGACCAAACAGATTTAAAACAAAAACATCTTCATAGAAAAGCAGTTGCTCAGAAAACCAATCTGGCAAAAAATGTTCCAACTGGCTCCCACAAACACACATCTCTGCGCACCTTCTTTCTTCCCAGGGCTGAGTGGGAAAGCACAGAGTTGACGTAAACTCCAAGTTGCCTGGGGTTTGGCAGGCTTGTCTTTTACTGAGGGTTGCTGTGACCACACAGGATGTCCACACAGCTGCTCTGGACCAGGCCACTAGGGGTGTGGCAATGTAGACTGCCATGGGTGGGACCACTGAGCTGACCACAGGGCCATGTTCCTGACCTGGCCCTGTCAGAATCCAAGTGGTCAGGGAAAGACTGTGTGTTCTCTCCCGCCCCTCTCACACACTCCCACTCAATCCAGAGAGTCCATTTGGACAGAAGGAAGCTTCTACTCCAAGTAGAAGAACAAGTTGAAAATTCCAGACTATCTGGGGTTACGCCAGGCTTCCAAGCGGCTGTGTGCCGATCCGCAGGAGTGCTTGGGTTTCAACAGATCTGTCAGTACACTGTGTCAGCACTCAGCCCACTGGTGTGATTAAGCTGGGAACTTGCTCCGCTGTGGAGGTGGGCTTGTCCCTTCCAATCCTCCAAGGATTTCCTGTGAGTTGAAGGATCACGAGGCGCTGCTAGCATTGAGCATGTGTGATAGCAGGTAAGGCTTCACCTTAGCAGAGGAGGATCTTTGTTTGGTTTTGGTTTGGTTTGGTTTGGTTTTTTTTTTTTTTTTTTTTTCTTTCCAAAAGCTACAAGTCAAAAGCCAGCTATTAACACAGGCAGCTCACTGGGGTAGTCAAAAAGAATAGCATATTGGCATTTGCATTAAGCAGAAAAGGATCCATGGCACTGCAAGAAAACCCGAGGGAAATAGAAGCCAAAGAAGTTTTCCTACTTACACACTAATGATGTTTATCTGCACAGGAGACTGCTTCTGTGCTAGTACTTTATATACAATTTAGAGGCCATTAAAATTTAATTTAGAATAATTCATTATAAATGCATTTTCTATTGGAAGTTTCAGAACTCAAACATCTCAGTAATCTCTGTTTTTACTTACAAAGTGTTTTGCCTCCACCGCAGAGTGAAAAGTACACAGAAAGTCTTCCACCCAAAATAATCGGTTCCTCCCTCTAACCTTGCTACTGAATATTCAAGCACACAGCTGTGGGAGTGAAGTGAGAGGCAGGAAACCTGACAGTGAAGAAAATCTCTCTGTTTTACATAAATTGAGGCCCTTTGGTGGTTGGGAACTGTGTTTTCCAGAGTGTCGCACACACTTCTTCAGTTGAGACTGTCCTTGTCAGCATCCTGTAACTGTAAAAGCCATAATTAAATATTAATTTAAATTAAACAAGAATGAGCAAAGAGAAATTGAAAAGCAGTCTAATTTTTTAAAAAAATCCTTCCATTTCCTGGATTATCTACAGAGTTTTATATGGATAGCTATCTAGGTCCATTTCCAAACTCAAGTAATGGAATCAATAGAACATTAGAATCTGGGCCTGTCCCTTCATATGACATTGGGCAAATCACTTATGCATTCTAAGCCTCCAAACTTCATCTGAGTTGAAATGAAATGAAAAATAGTATCTAGGTACTACAGGTAATAAGAAATAAAATCTTTCAGCAGTTTATAAACTTTATGAGCACAGAAAATCTGAGATTTATGTATTATCTACAAAATTGCTGTGTCATCAGTAGCTAGGAAGTTGCCTGGCGTTCAGATGCCTGTTATATGAATTAAAGAGCCCCATACACAATAAAAGAGTTACTGTATGTGAAATGCCTGTCCTACAGTTACTTTTAACACATTTGTGCCCTTAGCACCCAGTAGACTCCAACTTCCTTTCCACTATATTAATCCAAATGTTTAAGACTGAATTCTTTTGATTCAAAGCCCTATAACAAGTTTATGTCCAGGAAATCTTACATATTTGCATTATGCATTATCTCTGATACTTTCCTTCTTTTGTCCCTCTTTTCACATCCATTAGAAGTAGAGTTAACCTAACTTCCAGAACATATTTCAGGTTCATTTTTTCCTGTCTACATTCACTGCCACTACCTAATCTGAACTGTAATTCCCTAAATGGAGTCTAGAGTATAACCTCCCAACAGGGCTTTCTCATTCCACTGCCTTTGGAGTCTTTGTTGGATCTCCAGCCTCATCTTGTACCATCTTCCCTTTTTCCCACTTACCAACCTTCTTTCTGTTCCTCAAATCGGGGTCTTTCTGGTCTCCAGTCTTTTATTTGTCATCAGCTCTATCTGGGAATGTTTCCACCCTGGTATTTATGTGAGTGGTTACTGCACACGCACTAGATCTCAGAACAAATGTACCTCTCTGGAGAGATTTTTCCTGATCATCACATTTCCTCTGCCATATTTCTTTATATTACTTAGCTGTTTGCTTACTTCTTAAGTCTAAGCTAAAATCTCCAGACCCTCCAGTGATTCCTGTCACACTTGGAAGAAAGTTCAAATTCCTTGCCATAGCTCAAGGCTCACATGATCCAGCTCCTGCCTGACTATCCTAACTCACCTTCTACCACTTTATTCCCTGGTGCTGCCCTCCTACATACCTTACCTCTTCCTCACCACCTCTATTCATCCTGCCCCAGTCAGGAAAAAAGTAGATTCAAAAATCATGATGAGAATAAATATAAAACTGAGGGGTGGGCATACAGATCAACAGTAAGTCACATGCTTTGCATGGACAGGGTCCTGGGTTCAATCCCCACTACCAAAACAACCACCAACACCAAAGAAAAAGAAAATGAGAAAGAGAAAGAAAAAGAAAATGAATATAAAATGGAGTTGATCAAAGAAAATGAACTTAGCAAAACTATAGTAAGGCACATACAGGTCAGAAAGTAAAGCAAAAAAAAAAACAGGAATTGAAATAAAAGGTAAAGAAGTATTGGAGATAAAGCAGAAGAAAAGAAAAATTAAGAAATTCCAGTATTTACATAAATGGAGTATTCAAAATGACAACTACAAAATGCAAAAATATGTATAAAGTTATAATATAGGAAGTTTTCTTGAAATATGCCTTTTAAATCTCTATATTACGAAGACAAACTGTGCCATAACAGAGACAATTCACCTAGAAGGGTCAATAAGTAGTCATATCCTAATAAAATTATTAAATACTTGAAGTAAAGACAGAATTAGACAACCAAAATAAAACATTAATTATAAAGCAAAGAAATCATACTGGAGTAAAATTTTGTCAAATTGGTTGTTGATACCAGAAAATGGAACAACGCTTATAAAATATTCCACAACCAATGAATCAAGAATTCCACATGTAGCCAAACTGTCCCAGAGAAATAAAAATTACAGATGATTTTAAATATGCAAGAATTCATAGAATATTGTTGTCATCAATATGTCTAGAGAAACCACTAGAAGAAAAATTTCAACCAAGAAGTAAGTATGGAAACTACAGCAAAAGGACTGACAACAATCACTGAAAGTATTTAACTATACAATTAAGATTAACCCAATTGAAGTTTATGGTGAAGAAATGTGTTGTGAATAATATAAGCCAAACAGTAAAAGTAGAATTCAACTAAAAAAATAAATGAATCCCAGCTCTCAGGAGACTGAGGAGAAAGATTGCCATGAGTTCAAGACCAGCTTTAAACACATAGTGAGATCCTGTCTCAAAAAAACAAAAAATAAAAATCGTAAAACCATAAATGAAAGAGTAAAATGGGAACAAATTTGAGTAGTTTAGTAAACCCTTCCATTTGTAAGTGCCTAGAGTCAAATGTTATTTTAAACTAACTTATGTACAATTCTACAAAAGAGAATATTAAGAAAGTTAATTGATTAAACTGAGGAAAACATAAAAAACAAAATGACAATAAATAAACTACCTTTTCTTTTTACATCCAAGGAAACTAATAAAATTTGAGGATTAATTATAATTGTGAAAATGGTAAAGTAAAAATATAAACCTCTTTAAATACCAGAAAAACTTCATATTGAAAATAAGCAGATGAACCTAATACACCATGTGGTTCCAGACTTTTTTAAAAGCTACAAACCAGAAGCATGATATAAATTAATACAGTAAAACAAATGCCAAACATTTCCATCATATTAGTAAATGTAAATCAATTTGATCCATCTGTGATAAGAAAAATCTTTACAGATTTTCCACAAAGTAAACCCAGAACACAAAGTAAAACTCAACTCTACTCCAAATGCAAAAAAAAAAAAAACACAAAACCCTAAAATAAACAGACTAAAAGGGCTAAAAATAGAAGGTTAGTCATAGAAATAAAAAAATGTAAAGTATACCTCACAATCCTTATATCAGACAACATGGAATTCAGAAAAAAATACCATTGGGTAAAACAAAGAACAACTTAATAATGCTCAAGTGTGTATTTCCTAATGAAAACATAGCAATTAATATAGCAATGAACCAAGTAACAAGAATAATATTCATAAAGCAAAAATTATAGGACATATAAAGAAAAATAGACACAAGCATACTAATGTTGGGAGACTTCAGTACACCTCTCCATGATTCATCAGATAGACAAGGAAAGAAAGACAAAATAAATAAAGATGGAAACACCACAAATGACATAGTTAATATAATGAAAATGATTGGAGTACTATAAATTCCACAGTCTGAAAAATAGAGTACATCATCTTTTCAAACAAGAAGACTACAGAAAATTTTCATGAAATCTAAAATTATTGGAATAATATAGACAATAGCATAGACACACTATCTAAAGACTAATCACAATATTAATAATCATGTAAATACTCCAAACAATATATTAGCAAACTGAATCCAGGAACTAATTTAAAAAATAAAATATCATTGTAAAATGGTCTCGCGTTGGTTCAATACTAGAAACTCTAATAATGCAGTTTATCATATCACCAAATCCAAAGCAAAGTACCAAACAACTCTTTACAGAAGTTGATAAAGCATTGAATGAAACTTATCAACCTTTCCTGATATAACAAACAACAAAGAAAACATTGGATGATGTGGAAACAGACAGGCTATCTTATCATGACAAAATGCATGTATTTCAATTCAAAGCCATCACACCATTCATTTTTTTTTACTTTTATGGAAATATTTTTATGATGTTGACTAGAATTCACTAATACTACTATTATTTTATGTTTCAGTAAGAGTTGTTATTTAACATAATTGCTAAGACAAAGAAATCACATCTATAAAAAATGGAAGAAATTAGTAAAACTATCACTTATTATACATGACATACTGTTATAATTGGAAGATTAAAAAAAGTTTATTAATGACTTCTATAAACAGTGATATGCCATCTCAAATCATTGAAAAAAAGAACTAGTTGGTAAATGGCATAGAAATAAATAAGTAGTATCCATCCCTCATATACCACATGTACTTTACTTTGTACACCATAAGGAATTCTGGATGTACCAAAGATATAAACATTTTTAAATGCAGCTATAAAACAGTAAGAAAAACACTTGGAAGTTTGTCTATGTAAATCTGGACTTAGGAAGTTCTGTCTAAACCTTATATGTCAAATCCCCAAGTCATAAACTATTTTATTGGTAAGTTTTGTTGTACAAAAATTAATTTTTTATGGACTGAATCATCATAAACTTTTAAAAGACAAGCAAGGGACAATATTTGTAACATATCACAGACAAAAGTTTAGACTTCTTAATATATAAATTGAAGCTGAGTGTGGTGGGACAGGACTGTAATCCTAGTACTCAGGAGGCTGAGGCAGGAGTATTGCTGTGAATTCAAGGCTAGTCTGGGCTACATAGCGAGTACAAGGCCAGCCTGCACTACATAGTGAGACACTGTCTCTCTCTCTCTGTCTCTCTCTCTCTCTCTCTCTTTCTTTCCCTCTCTCTCTTTATAGATAGATAGATAGATAGATAGATAGATAGATAAGACCATAACACTTTCAAAATATAGAAAAATGAAATAAAGTTAGCTCTTAAGTAAATGACAAGATAATTCACTCGTTAAAAAAAGAGAAATGTAAAAACTACAGATAAGTACCATTTTCTATCTCTCAGTTGGTAAAAATCCAAAGTTAGCTAACATACTCTGTCAGTAAGATTCTGAGGGAAAAAGTATTTTCTCAGGCATTTCTGAGAAGAGTATAAATTGAGAAATGTGCTATTATGTATACAAATTGCAAATGCTTATCTTCCAGCCTCCAATTTTTTTCATTGGAAGAAACCCTAACCACATACATTAGTAATATATGAAATGCTTGTACAACATTACTTGCTACAGCGAAAATTGTGAAAATATTCTAATGTCTATCACTGTGGAACCAGCTAAGAAATAGTTGTGCACACATACGTGATGATAGGCAATTGTTAAAAACTAAACAGAAACACTATATGTACTGAAATTGGGTGGTATCTGAAATACATTCGGTAAAACAGTGTAACAGTGAAATTAAAACACTGTAAAACACTGTGTGTTGAGTAAAAATGGAACGGTGTATATAGTAAGTCATCTGTTGAGTAGAAAGGGGGAAATAATATACGTTTTCTTTTATATGCAGACAGGAATTCTAGAAGTATGCTCAAGAAATAAGCAGTAGCTGTTGACCTATAAGATGAGAACTAAGGGGTGAGTCAGTGAGAAATGTGGATGTAAAAAGACACTTTTAATGTTCAACTCCTTAAGTGTTTTTGAACTACAAGAATGTCTTATCTGGGCCAGGGGTTTAGCTCAGTGGCACAAGTGCCTGCCTGGCAAGTGTGAAGACGTCAGTTTAACCCCCCGTACTGGAAAATAAAAATAATAAAATATATATATGTGTGTGTGTGTCTTATCTATTCAAATTTAAATTTTAAAATATTTAAATAAAAGAGAAAAAACTATTTGTTATGAAGCTAACACTGGTTTGTGGCTTTTTTCGTTTTTTTTTAGTTATATGCATTAATTAATGTACCTGATAAAATTTTAATGGTACTAACTCAGTCTACATCTCACCATACATTATTTCCTTTTTAATAAAAACTTAGCATTTGCATATTCCTCAACATTTCCAGCAGGAAACTACATAAAGGGCTTTAAAAAAAATGAAACTGATGAATTTTAGACTGTCAATGGCTTCCCTCAAAATAGTTTACCAAGAGTGTAGTTTCCCAGCCACATTTTTGAATTGATAGCATTTTTTTTTCAGTACTAGGGACTGAACTCAGAGTCTCTGCACTGAGCTACATTCCCAGTACTCTTTTATTTTTTATTTTAATTTTTTTTTAGAGGCGGAGTCTTGTTAAATTGCTAAATTGTCCAGCCTGGGCTAGAATTTGTGATCCTCCTGATTTGGGCTACCAAAATGTTGGGATTACAGGTATATACCACTTTGCCCAGTTCAGGATTCTTATAATCAAATTGTTTTGTATTTTAAGCCTTTATTTTTTAGAGTAGTTTCAGGTTCACAGAAAAGTTGGAAAGAAGAAAGAGACTTCTGATTTGCTTCATTTCCCCACGCATGCATAGTCCCCTCCAAAACCAACATCGCCCTACTAGAATGGTATTATTTGTTACAATTGATGAACCTAAACTGACAGCTTAGTTATCATCCCAAGTCCACAGTTAATAGAGTTCGTTATGAGTGTCATACCTTGCATGGGTTTGGACAAACATATCATGGCATATATCAACCATTATAGTATTATCCAAATGTTTTTCGCTGCCCTAAAAATTTTCATGTCCTATTCATCCCTCTCTCTCTACTAACTTCTGACAATCACTGATGATACTGTCTCCATGATTTTGTCTTTTACAAAATGAGATATATTTGGAATTATACAGTAGAGAGCCTTTTCTGAGGGATTCCTTCATTTAGTGATATACATTTAAATTTTTTCAATGTCTGTCCATAACTTGATAACTAATTTCTTCATAACAGTGAATAATATTCCACTATGTAAACATACCAGGGTTTATCCATTCACCTACTAAACAACATCTTGATTGCTTCCAAATTTGGGTAATTAGGAATAAATCTGTTCTAAACAGCCTTGTGCAATTTTTACGTAGATACACGTTTTTAGCTCCTTTGGATAAATTGGGTAAGCATCGAGAAGCTATGTCTTGGTATCTAAATATACATAAAGGTGTGCTTAACTTTGCAAGGCACTACTTAACTTTTATATTCTCCCCAGCAATTGGTATGAGTTTTTGTTGCTCTACATCTTGCCCATATTTATTTGGTGTTGTCAATATTCTGAGTTTTGGCTATTCTAATACACACATAGTAAATCTCATTGTTGCATTAAGTTGCATAATCCATATGTTTTAGCAATAAATAAAATGTCACATAGAATATTCACACATATTTGGCCCTAGACATCAACAGTAATAAAATCCATAGTTGTACAAAGATTTTAGTTCTGAGACATACTAACCTTTTAGTCCATCAATTTAAAAGTCTAGTATATTAAGTGTAAGAAATGTCATTCATCCTAAATCTTCTCAGCTGTTTGGAAACAGATAAGAGTCAGTCAGTTCCTACTACCCTATCCCAGCACATACAACCATCCCAACTCCAGACCAACCACTACTATACATTTTCTTCTCATAAATCTTAAAGTCAATAGCGTACTTCAATTCTCATGTCACATAGCTCAATCAAAGACCAAACCCAGTTCCATCCCCTTCTGATAAAAATAAGAAAACAATAAATATGAAGCAGCTTTTACTTTTTTATTACTATATCTCTATAATAAATCAATCTCATAGTTACTATTCAGATAATATATATCTGTATAGATTATATGGTGTATATATTTCTATGTCAAAAAGTGAGAGCAGTAAAGATTTGCCCATTAGACACTGAAGTTTTTATAACAATTGCAATTTGATAATTTGTGCATAGCCAACTATTGGTTCTCAATATTCCAAAGTTGCCTGCAAAACTTAATCCTGCAAATAGCATTCAGGGTCTAAATAATCAGTAGCCATGATGAGCAATACAATGCAAAGGGGGAGAAAACATACTACTTTTGATTCAGCTTGCATTTAGTCTGATCTTGAGGCCACCATTGCTGACTAAGTTACTTTTCTCTCATACACGATACCCAAAGTTAAAGGGGGAAAGTTTGTAGAGGTTTCAGTCCATAATCAGCTGGTCCCAAGGCAAGGTAGTTTGGCAGAGGGAGGTAACAGGGGAGAAATGTTCATGGCAAGCAGGAGACAACAAGGGACCTTAACACCATCTTTCTGCCTGCTCTGTCTCATTCAAGTTAGTCAGAGAAGATACCACTCACACACTTAATCCTAGTGGCCTTAAGCCTAGCATTGCACCATAAATCAATCCCAATCACACACTCCACAACCAGCCACCTCTGAAAAAGCCCAACCTATAACCTCATGAAGCTTTCAGAGGATATCTAAACACAAGTCGTAAATTCTGTGGCCCCACCAAAGACTCATGCATATCACTTTATGCAAAACACGTTTAGTCCCTCTTTAAGAGTTGCTGAAAACTCTAAATCCAAAGTCTCCTCTGAGATTTAAGGCAAACTCTTAGCTGCAAGCCCCTGTATAAATGAAAAGAAAATTAAACACTTCCAACATTCAGTGGCACAGGATACACATTTCCATTCCAAAAGTTACAAACAAGGTAATAGCAAGGAATGAAAACAGAACATGACCAAAATCCAGCAGGGCAAAATTAACTCCCACAGTTCCACTTCCAGCATCCCTGGAAATTGGTGGTAAGTTGTGAGCTCCAAAGAGCTAGGCTGCTCCACCCCTACAGCATTGCCAGTGGTTGTAGCTCACACTGCTCTCTTGGGCTGGCTCTGTTCCCTCCTTGCAGTTTTCCTCAGACATTCCACATTACTGGCTTCTTCAAACTTCTGGGGATCCATTGCACCTTCAGCTTCAAATTCAGAGCTTCACACACTGCCTTCTCAGGGACACACTGCCTGGGCTCCCAGCTTTCTTCTAAAATCTGGGTTGAAGTCTTTCTGACCCCAAAGCGCTTGCATTCTGCATACACCTAAAACTATCACCATGTGAATGATGCCAAGGTCTGCTGCCTGCTGGAGTAGTAGCCAGGCTTCTTTCTGTCTCAACAGACAAACAAGTTCCCTAGGCCACAGTCATTTTGGAACATGGTATTGTGGCAGTTTCTTCTCAGAGCAAAGTCTTTCACTTTTGCAATTTTGAGACTGCAAAGAGTGGAGTCCTACAGCTTCTTGTGATGCCTTCAAGCCATCTTTTCTATTTGTCTGTTCCTTCTCAGCAATCAAGATCTCCTCTGCTCTATCTTTCCAGCCCACAGTTTTACTGGACATTTAAAATCATTCTGCTGAGCTCTTTGCTCTTGATTCTCAACATAAATCTTGCTAAACTCCCCCAACAGCAGCCATGCTACCATCCCAACATTAGACTGTTTTGAAATTTCTTCTGCAAGATTAATTGTTCCATTACCCTTAACCTCAGTCCCAGACAAAGTCTCTGGACATGAGCAAAATGCAGACAAGCTCTCTGCCAAGCCATAATGTACATTGACTAGAGTGTAACATCCAGTGTAGTCTTTCTTCCCAGCAGAAATTTCCTGATTCTGGTCTCCTGAGTTCTGACTAGAATCTTCCATCAAACACAGCCTAACGCATACCAGTTCTGCTTTTTCAGCTGACATCTCCAAACTTTTCTAAACTCTTCCCATAAGACAGTCCCAAAAGCTCCTGGACAACATGTTCAGGTCTAGTCACAGAAATGATCCCATTCCTGGTACCAAATTCTGTCTTAGTTACTTTTCTCACTTGGATGAGACAAAATACATGATACCCAAAGTTAAATGGGGAAAGGTTTATTTAGCTCACAGTTTATAGAAGTTTCAGTCCATAATTTACTGGTTCCAAGGCAAGGTAGCTTGGCAGAGTGGGATCACAGAGGAAAACCAGTTCATGGTAAGCAGAAGGTAGCAAGGAACCTTAACAGTGTCTTTCTGCCTCCTTTATCTTATCCAGGCTAGTCAGGGCAGGTTCCACTCACACACTTAGTCCCAGTGGGCTTGAGCCTAGCATTGCACCATGAATCAGTTCCATAATCACACTCTACAACCAGCCTCCTCTGAAAATCCCTACCTATGATCACATGAGGCCTTCAGAGGACATCTAAACGCAAGCCAAAACACTGTCAAAACACTTCATAACAAGAGGAATGCTTCCTGTTCTTTTTATGAAGTTTTGTAACCTTGGTTTCTGAGGCTCTGTGTTTTGGAGCAGGCAGGGAAAGGAGAATCACTTCCTGATGATTTTTCTATGGAAGAAAATTTTAATTTACAAAAAAAAAAGATTAAGAAATGAACATGCTTCACCTAAAGATATACAACTGATAATATTTTGTTGTTTTAATTGAACTGAAAATCCAATCACACATTATTGGTTTTTATTTAAGTAACTATGCACCAGAATTAAAAAAACAAAAAGTAAAACTACTGTTTCCTGGGCACTTTTAAGAGGTGTTCAGTATTACAAAGACTGAACAAACCACATAATTATGACAATTACTATGGCAACTAACGAAATTTTCAAATCAAACTACCCACTCTCAAGGATGCCCACACAAAGCTCTTAGAGCTAGCATCTACTTCCTCCTCAATGTACAGCGTGCATGCTTGGAAGGCCACACCATCTTATAACCAGTGAGCTAAGCTACCTACGTTAACTCTGCTACTTTATTTTCACTTGATTATTCTGTGTGGCAGACAGCATTTCTTGCAGCTCGCCATTCAAAAATGGAGACCCAAGAATTGGTTGCTGGTTTGTAGAAACTCTATACAGAGCCCGGAGCAAACACCATGCTAAATTAGTGATGCCATCCATATGCTTTCTCCTCCGTGCACTCAGAGTCATGAAAATAAGTTCTCCAAAAATAATGTTCCTATCACATAATGTATCTTCTTTCTTCTTGTGAATCAGATCATTTCAGTCTGTCTGATTTAATTTTGTAAAACCAACTCCCTTTAGATCCATGAGAGCCTTTCCTCAAATAAATGCCACACAGGAAAGCTGATATGTAATAGAATTGTAAATGTTCTAAGTGGTTCTGCTTAAATTTGGTTAGAATGTTCTGTTTTGTTTTGAAAAATGACAAAACTTCAGGAATATTTTAGCTCATTGTCATGCACTGATAAGGAAAGACTCACTAGGAAGATCAAGGGCGTTGTAAAAAGCTAAAAAGATGGATAAAGTGAAGAGAATAATATGTGTCCTGGAACGCACGACAATCTAATTGGGAAGGAGGAAGTCACTGAACAGAATTCTACAAACATCACTGAGTCACTTTCTCTTCCTACTTGTCTCATGAGGCAGAAACAGGAACTTTCAGGGCAAAAAAGCCAGAGGAACTGACCTGTATCTTCTCAGCAGGACTGAAACCAAAAAAGGAAAATTGAGATTTCATCTACTAGGTCCTATGCAGTTACGTGAACCCACTACTAAGATAGAAATTGTCCTAACTCACAGCAAAGATATTACCATAATCATAACAAATAACAATCTAGCACTCACCAGAAGCCTATAAAGTGCTTTACATAGACACTTCTGATGTAGGAAACACATACTCCCAATCTGCTAGCTGTCAGATGTTCTGAGTCCGTGGCCCCTGAAATTGAAGAATGAATTACAAGTGACAAAGGAGGTTAAAAATAGCAAAGATTTTCACTCATCCCTTAGGGAAATATGTTAAGTCTGCCCTTTGTGACTTCGTCTTGAGGCCTTGCCTTCTTTAGATACGCCTCCAGCCACAATTCTAATGCTTCCCCCTCTCACTGACTTCCTTGAGAGCCTGGTCCCTCTTTGACTATGTATTAATTTTTTTCCAACTCAGCTGCCTATGCTAGTTCCATTTAGTCCTCCTTGTCAGGGTACCACTGCTATCCCCACCTTACAGATGAGAAAGCCACTACACACAAGGCTAAGCAAATAGTTGGGAATTAGAGTGGAACTAGTATTTAAATCCGGGTGGTCTGTTCTCAGTTTTCTAAAACCTGAAAATATTGTGAGGGTTGGAAAAAATGTTCAGTGCTTTCATTTAGACTCTTAGCTTTCAAAGTCTACACAAAAAGGAAAAAAATAAAAAGCCATAATCTACAATGTGACTTTTGACAGGCCTTGTGTTTAGTGCAAGGGTGTTTCTACAGTTGGCAGAAAATATAACCCACATATGGCTCGACCTGGAGGTCAGAAAAGCTAGGGCCCTAACAACCAGCCTGTGCTGCATACCTGAGTGATCACCTTAGTATTTTTAAAAGCGAGTAAAGCATAATGTTGATAACAAGGAAGAAAATAGGTGCAGAAAGCAAACAACTCAAGTATCTGTGATTTATGTCTGGAAAACAGAGATCATTCAAAACATCTACTTTAATCAATAATTTCAACTTTGGCACATGAAAATATTCTTTATTCATTGTCTGTTTCTGCAATAATCAGTTAACACAAATGTAGTAGCATAAAGCAACACAAATTAAGTATATTATAATTCAGGCTAGTATGGGTCCTCTCAAGGTATCTGTAGGCTGTATTTCCTTCTGCAGATTTTAGAGGAGAATCTGTTTCTTGCTCATTTGATTTAACTATAGAATTTAATTATTTTTTAGTAAGGGTAAAACTAAAGCCCCTATCTCCTTGCTTCTTATAAACTGAGGCTTAGTCCCAGCTCCAAGAGGTCACCATGTTCCTTGGCTCATGGATCCTTCTCTTCACCTTCAGTGTCAGTGTTGGCAATTTAAATCCCCCAGATCTCTACCTTCTTCCATCTCAGCTCTCTGACCCAATGGAGAAGACTCTAACCTCGTAAGGACATTAGATCTACAGTTAGTCCAAAATCATTCCTTAATTTTACAGTTCACACTTTTAATTACATGTACAAAATACCTTTGCCACCTAAGGTAGCATTCTCATCCTACCCCATTCTACATATTTATATGTCTAGTTCTTTATATGAGTGCATGAATACCTTTGGGGATCATTGTTCTGACTCCATATTCATGAATAAGAAGCCAGTTGAAAAGTTTTATTTTCTATTCTTTTTCTCTTTAATTTTAATCAAGGTGTAATTGATTTGCCTTAAACTATGCACCTTTAAAACATGCAATTTTATGAGTTTTCATGTACACATACTATGTACCCATAAATTCATCACCACAATCAAAACAATGAATGTATTCATCATCTTTAAAATTTTTTCATGTCTCTTGGTAATCTAACCCTTCCTCCTTTCCCTCATCCCCATCTGTTTTCTGCCATTATAAATAAATGTACATTTTCTAGAATTTCATATAAAAGATAGTATATAGAATGTATTCTGTTTCTGTTTGGTTGGTTTGGCTTCTGTCACTCAACATAATTAAGCTTCAACCAAAACTGTGGCCTGAATCAATGCTATAAGCCACACCCATTCTACCCTTAGATACTATGTTGTTTTTTTTTATGTCTGAAACAGTGTGATACAAAAAGAAAAATACTAAAAACAACTATAGCTTTTTTAACCCGTTCCTCTATCCCAACATCTCAGAGACAAACACAAATTCCAAGAGAATTTAGGCAGTTGGAATCCATGACACTCAAACAATGCTACATTGTATCAGTGTTTGTTTGTGTTTATTGCAGGGAGGAGGTTGTTTTGTTTTGCTTTGCTTTGTTAGTTTCATTTTGTTTTGTTGGTGGTAATGAATTCAGGGCCTTCACACTAAGCTATATCCTCAGCACTATTTTTATTTTTGAGACTGCATCTTGTCAAGTCACTAAATTGTCCAGGCTGCAGTCGAACTGGTGATCCTCCTGCCTCACCCTCCCAGAGTGCTGAGACTATGGGCATGTGTCATCATGTTTTACTACATCTGTTAATTTTTGCTATATGAAAACCATTCCCAAAACTTCGGAAAACAGTCACTTTTCTGTGGCTCCATACTTTGAGCTGGGCTTCGCTGGGTGGTTTTTCTGCTAGGATGAGTGTGGTTTCCTCAACTGCTGCAGGAAGCAGGTAGACTGGTAGAAGATGCTTCAGTAGTTTGTTCAGCCTGGTAGCTGGCTCTGGCTGTCAGTTGTTGCTGGCTGCCTGCAGGGTGCAGAGATGATTGGATGCGGGTCTCCAGCAAATGAATGTAGATGGGTGTTTACCTGGCTGCAGTCACAGGGCTCCCAAGAGTAGCAGAAGTATGCAAGCTGCGATACACAATTGCATTATAAGCTTCAGTTTGTTAATGCCCTAATGGACGCAATAAATCCATGCCCAAGCTCAGATTGAAAAGATAAGAAGTTCACCCAAGCCTCTCTCTGTGAGTCTGAGCCATTTATGGATGGCGGGGCAGAGGACAGGGGGAGATCCAGGCCTCACCAGGAAGCAATCCCGGCCAAGAAACCATAGCATTTTTATTGTTAGGTTGGGTTTTATTCTCTTTTTACTTTGTTTGATTATGTTAAATCTGATGACATGAGCAGCTATTTGAAAGATAACAAAACATATTATGATAGACATTTTGAATTTACTGGTAGTGCTTGTTTTGAAGTCCTTTATTGCATTCATTGTTTTGGTTTTGTTGTCTATTCTCTTCTATTCTGTTTGATTTTTACTATGTCCGAAAGTGTCTGCAGCTACTTTGAAGACAAAGGCATTATGGTAACTATTGCTGGTTTTGTAAGGTTTTGAAGTCCTGTATCACTTATGCTGGTCTATTTTAGATTGGGTTTATTCTGTTTTATTTTCCTTGATTTTATCCTCTTTAAAATAAAATTAAATTTTTTTTAAAAAGAAAAGAAAGCATAAGAAGTAAACCCCACCTCTTAATCAGAGGAGCAAATGTCACACAGAAATACAGCAAAGGACATAGAGAAAAGTGGAATTTATACCCATCTCCACGTCTAACCACATGCAACTCTCCCCTTCCTTCCCTTCCTCCATTTTCTCACCATTTATTCTTGCTTCAAGCCATGTCTCTAATTCAATTTCCTTACCCATCACTGAGCAGAATCTGTTCTGTTTCCTCTTAATTTACCAATGACTTATTCGTTCCTAAATCCAGGAAACTTTTTCACCCATTGTCTCATTTGGAGCATTAGTGTTACTTGACATAACTGTCTCTGTTGGTTCCCATGATACTTTTCCTTACCTTCCTCTTAGCTACTTCTTCATGGTGTCCTTTATGGAAAAAGTGTGTAGTTAGTGCGTGGCACAAAAAGAAATCAAATTTGGTTTGTTGAATGAATGAATGAATGAACAAATAAAATAGCATGATTTTTTTCCCATCTACTGATTAAATGTTGGAGCTTACCAAGCTTTGGTTGTTCTGCTGATGACTTTCAGTTTTATATCTCCTGCCCAAATCTCCGTCCTGTGTTTGAGACATGGATATGCAACCTCTGACTGTACATGTTTCCCAATGTCACTCCAAAGCCAACCGTCCAGAATTTGCTCTCTCTAACCTCCCTCCCAGACTTGCTTCACTTCCAAAACTTCTCCACAATCTATCCAGGCACCCAAGCCAGAAATCTAGGGTCATCCTTGGTTCCATCCTATGGTTCACCAGGTCCTACTGGTTTCTACTTTTTATATGCTCCCCTTTCTCTCCAACCACATAGTTTCTATTTTTATTGATGTTCTTGTTATTATTCCCTTATATGCCTACAATCACCACCTATCTCAGTGTTTGCAAAAGGTATCTCAAGATAGGAATCCTCTGAAATGCTTGTTAAAAAGACAGATGATTGGACACAGTGCAAATCATCTGAGTAAGAGGCTACCAGAAGCGATGAGAGGATCTATTCACTTAAAAAGCACCCAAAATAAGTCATTATCAGGCAGTTTGGGGAAACACTATCCTAATTCACCTTCCTGTCTCCAGAGCTCCTCCTACCTTGTCATCCATTCTGTACAGGACTGCCAGAGTGAGCCTTTTTAAAGTGCAAATCTACTCTTATCACTTATTTGCTTCAAATATTTGCAAGTTGTTCCTGGAGTTTAGGATATTAATCACATTTTTTTCACCAAAGTCTTCAAATCTTCACAGCCCTTGTCTTTCAGTGCTCCTCAGCTATCATCTCTGTGCTCTATTCTTTATTTCCTAAATGTAGCATACATGGCCTTTCAGACCTCTCCACCAGCTATACCTGCTACCAAGTACACTTGCCGCCTCCCCCCTTTATTCATTCATCACACACTTCTATAACACACAAGGTAGACACTGTTCTAGGTACTTTGGAAGTATTAACTCATTTATTCATCCTTATGACCCTAGAATGGTGTTATGGCTTGTTTGATGTCCCTCAAAGTCTTACACAGTCATTGGGGGTAATTTTTCAGAGATGGCTGGTTCTAGAATGTGTGATGCTAGGATTAAGGGTTTATGATTACTAAATTGGTCCACTGATTGGTTTGGTGCCCACCCTAAACCTGGTAGCCTCAGTAGAATATGAAAAGGGCAGAAAGAAAGTGCTGTTGTCCTTGAGGTTTATTGCTTCCCCTGTTGCTTTCTGCCTGCCACGAACAATTTCTCCTCTGCCGTGCCCCTCTGCCATGTATCACCCTGCCTTGGAGCCAGACAATTATGAACTAAAACCTCCGCAAACTATGAACTAAACAAACCTTTCTTCTTTTAACTTTGGATGTCAGATATTTTGTCTCAGCAATGAGAAAGTTAACTGAGACAGATGGGTACACTGGTAGGTCTGATTATTGTCCCTACTCAGGAAAAAAGTGAGAGATAGCAACGTTGGATAACTTGCCTTGGGTCATGCATTGTCACTGTCAAATATAAGAATTGAAAGAGTCCAGACAGTTTGCCTGTAAAATCTGTACCCTTACAAACATATTTTACTGCCTCTCTTTCATCTGGTTAAACCCATTATATTTCAATGTTTAGCTCAGGAACTAGTACTCTCTAGAAGCCTTAGATTGCTCAGTTGGAATTAGCATTTATATTTACTTTCATCAGAGCATTCACAGTACAGTTAAAATCCATTTTTCTTGTGTCACAAACTGAACTGTACATTCCTTAATGGAGGAAACACATTTTTATGTCCCCAAACAGCACAATGCCCAGCATGAACAAGACACTAATTGTACATTGAATAAAAGAAAAAGAATAAATGCAGAGGTGAAATGATGCACACATGAACTTCTAAGGAAACATCAAGAACGCCAACAACAATCTGAATATTCTGCCTCTAAATCATCAAGTCACTTGTTTAGGAGTTTATGTGGCTTTTCAGTTTTTGGCATATGAGTTGGTTTATCTTGTATCAAAAATAAACTTTTGCTCCTTACAAATTCTACGAATTTTCATTGGAATTCAAATTAAATGCATGATTGGACATTTATTTGTTTAATCTGCTCAGTAGATTTCTTATGTTTTTTTGGTGTCACACATGAAAGTCAAAACTATTTCTAGGCATTTCATTTTAGCCTAGCTTTTCCCTTAAATTCTTCACTCCAAAATGTTGAATAAAGCAGATCCCTTTTTGTGGTTGGAAAATTTGGCTTTACATAGAACCTTTTAACACAGGACTGTCAGCACCTGATTCTGGGTCATTTTTTAGCCTCTAACTTTCACTTCCTTCCTTAAATAGGTCTTTCAGATGAATCATCTTCAGTCACTCTGTGATTACGTGGGAACCAGATATGCAGTTTATAACTGAGTAGGATACACTGAGGTCCTTCCTACCTTGTATCTTTCTGTGATCTGACTTGGGGGGGCTCTTTTTCATTCAATAAAATTTTAATTGACTACTGCATGCTGGATTTTGTTTGAGCTATCAGTTCATTAGCACTTTCAACAAAAGTTGGAGGAAGCAGAGAAATGGGAAATGCTCACATTCACTGGTTTTCAATTTATTAGCATTTCTGCTTTGGAAATGATCTGAATGAGACTTCTATAATATTATTCAAATTTGTCTTACACCCCGTGTCATTATTAAAAGTACGTATATTTGTGTATATGTATATGTGTAATCATCTATCTGGCATAGAAACAGAACCCCTGAGCTGCTCAAATATTTATTTCTCAGCCTATAATCCAGGAATACTTTTATCAAATTCATTCCTACAATGCACATGCTGATCTGATAGTCATAACTATTTGCTTACTGGATCAGTTTTATAAGGTACATTTTGGCAGAAATTTCTTTAATGGTGGTTGTTGATTGTATCAAATATGTATGCATGATCATGAATACTAATATGAAAATAAAACCCTACTTTCTATATGAAACAAAAAACCCCAGGATATCAAAACCTCCAATGCTAGAAAATACTAGAATAGATTAACAAAAAGAGAACTGAGACAACAGATACTGTCTTTTGATCTTCCATGTGAATGACCTAAATATATATGATTCTGACATACATCTCTACAGCTCAGGGCTATTTCCTGAGTGAACCCCAGCTATAGTAAGCATACAACCACAAACATACAAATGCACAGTAGGCAATCACATTGTAGTTCTGTGCAAAGGAACTCAATTGCTGTGTACAAAGAAACTCAGATACCAATAGTAATTTTTAAAATATCTTAATCAATTTGCTTCCATTCTTATAATACCATGAAGGGAACACAGAACTTTCCAAAAAGATCTTCAAAATCTCCTCTTTCTCTTTCCTACAAGCTACCTTCACACTTCACAGCTGTCCTCACTCCAACCCCCTTCCCTGAGCCATTTCTTCTTCCAGCCATTGGGGCTGTTTTTCGTTTCCTCTGACCTCTTTCTCCTGCTCTTTGTCATGGTCAGCTTATGATGCTTTATTAAATCCTACTCCTCTCCCTATCACCTTGCATGCATGATTTCTCTCTGTAGCCATTTTCCACTACTTATGTCCAAAGCATTGCTTTATTTTCACATTGTTTCTCTTCTCAGAAGATAGAAATAGTTGCACAAAATCAGATTCTTCTTTAGCAGGCTGAAAAGACTCTACAGCGAGTTGTTTCTTGCTCTCAGAGAGGCAAATCTTTGCTGGATTTTGTTTGAGCCTTGCACATTGTTCCCTTAATCTCCTGCCTATTGATGACTATTACTGCACTTGAATACCTCAGTAAATATCAGCAATTTAAGAGGTTTCTTTACTAGAAGGTAGTTATAATATAAGAAGCATCAATAACATATGCATCTTCCAACATTTTTATCCAAAAAATAACAGCCAAATAGGCCAATTTAGTTTTCTCAATTTTATGAAGATACAAATGAGTTCATAGCTGTAACTCCCACAATAATTGTCTTGATAGTCAGGAGACCTTTATTGTCTCATGAGCTCTTATCCATTTACATACAGTGCTCACATAATGAAATGCCCAAAGCTATCTCTGGATCCTAAAGAATAGTGTTCTGTGTATAATATAAAATAGTAACATTTAGTGCTAGATAAGAGTACTTATGGAGGATCTAGGTGGAAGGCACTGCACACTGTGTACTATCAGACATTTAAAAGAAACAAAAGTAGTTGTGTTCTAACAACAAGGAACTACATACACAAAATAAGTAGTTGGGATCTGAAATAACAAGCCTAAAACTGCATCCATGCACCCATTTCTATCCAGCATTCCCAAACAAAATTTCAAGTGTGTGGTTGCTCTCTGATTGTGCCCAGGTTGCCAGACAGATTTGCTAATGATTGAGCAAAGTAGAAGAGTCACGTGGAGAAACCAGATGAAGAAGAGACAGCAATTACTGGCATGTGACTGATGGAAAGTCCCATAGCTTCACTGAGCCTCCCCATTTCTTCTCCAGGTGAATGTCTTCCTCTTTAACAGGCTGTAAAGAGCAAGTGAGGTAACATGAATATGCCTGGCAGAGAGCATTCTGTAAGCACCTGTTCTGGTTGATACATCAGGTCAACTTGAGAAGCTTAGAAATTTAATGGAGAGACTCAGCAGGGATCCAAGGTCCTTACTCTGTAAATATCTTCAGTGTGTGCAAGAGGAGGGCACAGAGGCATTGTGAGTGCTACACCGGCCCTTGGTGGGGGAAGCCTGCTTTTAATATAAGGGAGGAGAAGAGACTTGTTTTCTTCCCTTTTGCCCTGGCTGCCTCACTGCCATTCCACCCTGCCTTGCAGCCAGCTGATTAAGGACTGAAACCTCCAAAAACTCTAAACTAAATAAATCTTTCCTTCCTTAATTTTGGATGCTGGGTATTTTGTCCCAGCAAAGAAAGAAAAACAACCAAGATACCACCCATTCTCTTTGCACACTGAATCTGACTTTAACTTCTGACTTCCAGTTTATGATAAAGTTTGCACATTCCAGGAAGTTCTTCTTCTTTGACACCAAGATTAAAAACAAACAAACAAACAAACAAACAAAAATGATACATTCCTATTGACCATATACCAATCAGTTCTGCATACAGTATTGTTTATTTTTAAACATATAAGAAGTAACATGGAAGTATTAAACATATTACTAATGCAAGCGATACATATAAATGCTTAGTATTTAAAAGATACAAACAAAGAATTTCCAAGATGGCAGAACAGTAAGCAGCAGAGTTAACAGCCTCCCTGAGAGATATCATCCAGATGCTGGAATATAGCAACATGGGGAAGACAAGAAGGAAGGAAGTGGACCCTCTGGACCCAGGAAGAATCTAAAGCGAGAGTTGAAGCCCACAGAAAAAGTAAAAAGAAACACTTAAACGAAGAAGGTGGTAGTTGGCAGTGCCTCTGCCCAGAGCTGGGCCCATTGTGTGGAACCTGGGGATGCACAATCAAGGTGCCACTGTGGCGGAGACCCCGGAGGCCTCTGCCAAGAGAGGCAGCATTGAAGGAGAGTGGCAGTGAACAGGGGGAGCAGACCTGGAGAACTGAACTGGCTCACGGTGAGTGTGCAGAGGTCTTCACCCTGCACAAAGGAAAGAGATCAGCTGGGAGACATCTTGGAGTTGGGCTGGGGACTCCTACCTGGGCGCAGTCCCATGGAGGCTGCTCAGGCTGAGCCCTGCCCCCTACACGCATCCTAGGGGCCACTTTGGAGGGTCCCTGCAGGTGACCAGCTCGGTCTGGAGATGGCAGCTCTGCGCATGCTCCAGGGGTGGTGGTGGAGAGTCTGCGGGTGACCGGCCCAAGTTTGTGGGCAATTGCCCCGCCCCTGCCACACTGTACCAACCATCAGGGAGCCAAGGTGGGCTAGGGAAAGGCAGTGGATAGTGCTGTAACAGTGCCAACAGTGGCAACCATCAGATATCCATAATCCGCACTGGCTAGAAGAACCAGTCTCACTTCAAAGAAATTGTGACCAACATGAGGAGTGCCTGGGTGCCCAGTACCCATTTGCCCAGAAGAACCCAGGAATATGTCAAGACAAACACGCAAAAGGCACTCTCTGGCCCCCAATCCAAACAGAGCAAGTCCAGGAGATGCAAACGCAGAAGAGATCGGGAGTCCCACAACTGAAGTTTCTGAGGTGATCGCAGCTGAAGTGAAAAAACAACTTCAAGAGGCTATAAAAGACATTAGAACAGAAATACTAACTCAACTAAAAGAAGAAATGAAAAACATAATAAAAGAACTGCTAGGCAACTCTAAAGGAAACATAGATGAAAAATGGAGTATAGGAAAATGAGGGAAACCTTAATGAGCGATACAAAAAAGATTTAGAATACATGAAACAGATTCAAAGAGATAACCAGGAAATCAAAAACTCCAGTGAAAGTTGGCAAAACCACTTGAAAGAAACTAAAGACAGACTTTCAAACCTTGAAGACAGGTTTGCAGCTTGTGATCGTGAAAGGAAAGATCTCTTAACAATAACAAGGAACCTGGAAGTAACAATACAATGGCTGCAAGACAACCCAAAGAAACATAACTTAACAATAAAAGGTGTGAGTGAAAAAGCAGGGGTCAGTACAAATGAAATTAAAAGCCTATTTACAGAAATAATTTTAGAAAACTTCCCAAGCATAGGAAAAGGTAGTGACTTTCAGATAGGTGAAGCATATAGAACTCCAGCTAACCATAACCAAAATAAATTTACACCCAGATGTATAATAATCAAGATCTCAGAAATTCAACACAAAAACAGAATACTAAAAGTTATTAGAGAAAAAAAACAGATCACCTACAAAGGAAACCCCATCAGAATCACAACAGACTTCTCAACACAAACCATCAGGTCAAGAAGAGCTTGGAGTGAAGTATTTCAAGCCCTGAAAGAAAACAACTTCCAACCCAGATTGAGGTACCCTGTAAAACTATCTTTCAACATTAACGGAGAAGCAAGATACTTCCACAACAAAGAACAACTGAAGGAATTTATGACCACCAAGCCAACCCTACAAAGAATACTGAAGAACATTTTAGAGAGAGATACAAAAGACCACAGCTCCAGAAACAGTGGCAGAGGAATATCACTGAGCAGGGCAGACAATCAAGTAGAAAGGAAAATTGAGCAGCCAACTGCAGGAAAGTGTCGTGGCGGAGACGAGGCAGTGCATGTTGGCCTTAACCATTGATGTAGATGGCCTCAATCCACCCATGGAAATAAACACAGCCAGAGTGAATCAGGAGACAGGATCCACCAATATGCTTTATACAAGAAACACATTAAACTCGAAAGGGGGTTCACAGACTGAAAGTCAAAGGGGAGAGAACAATGCTGTATGTGACAGGGAACCAGAAAGAAGTGGGGGTAACTTGCCCATTAGCAACATAGTGGACAAGAAAGATATGGCATCCAATGGAAAGCTACTCAGCTATAAAAGAAATAACCTCAAGCCTCTTGTAGGTAAATGAATACAACTTAAGATCATATTCATGGATGAAATGGCCCAGAGCCACATGGGTGAGCATCATGTTATCTCCCTAGTACCAAAAAAAAAAAAAAAAAAAAAAAAAAAAAAAAAAAAAAAAAAAAAAAAAAAAAAAAAAAAAAAAAAAAAAAACTAAAGGAGTTAGTAGGATTCAAAATACACAATACATATTGTAAAAATGAGAGGGGAGGAAGTGTCTAAAAAGGGCAGGCAGTGGCCACTGTTATTCTACCATTGGGATTTGAGTCCTGAATTGTTTTCATTGAGCTGTTTAGTTTGGTCTTATTCTACTTCTGTTTGCCTAATTTTATTATATTTGATGGCATAGACAACTATTTCAAAGATAACAAAACACATTATGCTAGCCATTATTGATATCTGATCACCTTGTTTTGAAACCCTATATTGCTTTCATTGCTTTGTTTTGAGTGATTTTATCCTATTTTGTTTTGCTTAATTATATTATGACTGACGATACAAGCAACTGCTTAGAAGGTAACATGAGGCATAATAGTAATCAGTGTTGTTTTACTATGTATTGCTTCCATTGTTTTGTTTTTCATTCATTTTATCCTGTACTATTTTGTTTGAATGTACTGTGCCTGATGGTATGGGCAGTTATTTTGAAGATAACAAGAGGTATTATAAGGGGAAAGGAGGAAAGAAGGAAGGGAAAAGGAAAAAGACATAAATCTGTATATAGGTATACATAAGATAGTTAAAATGACTATACTACTAAATGCATTAGTTGTTGAAAAAGAACAGTTAATACTCTTACGATTAGATCAATTTTACATGTCTATATCTGTTAATCTAAACAACCCCTTTGAAGGTAACGATATGCAATATTATAACCATTGTCAAATTCCAATCATCTCACTTTCTAAACCTATAATGTTATTGCATTGGATTTGTTGCTGTTGTTGTTTGTCTCTTTTGCTTTTTGTTTTTCTTTTCTGTGTTCATTTTCTCTTAAATAAAAAAAAGATACAAATGCCAATGAATATAAAAGAGAAGTTTCTGGGGAGATTGTAAAACTAGAAAGATATAACTTGAAATGTATCACAAAAGTCAGGTCTGATTAAGCAAAAATTTTATGTTTTTATTATCGTGTAATATATACTTTTTTAAAATTGGAAAATATAGAATCATGGAAGGAAAAAATATTTAAACAAGCTATAAACTTACACCAGATACAAACTCTAAAATTTGGCATTTTCCTCCCAATATCTCTTCATATATATTGGCTTTTATTCTTACTACTTGAAATTACACTAGCTATCTGGGTTTGAATCTTGTTCTTTCAAGTTGTGTAGGAAGCATTTTCATGCTATTAGATTTTTTTAAATCATGGTTTTTAATGGCTTCCAACTATGTGTAAGTATATTCTAAATTTAGTCACTTACCTATTATTGGTCCTTTTTCTTGATTCCAATTTTTCACTTTAAGCAGAATTTTAGGTGATGGGATTAATGTACTTTAGTTAGAAATAATAACATTTTCACCAACATAATATAAACTTTACATACTGGACACTGACAAGAAAGAGATGAAGAATACCAGCTCAGAGTAGAAAGGCAACATGAAATTATATTACCTTTAGTACACTGTCTAATGTAACAGTGCAATAGTATTTCTCATTCAGAAACATCTTATGAAAGTCAGAGAACACTTACTTAAATCAAGAAAGAGACAGGAATTGAACAGTGAAAAAAACTATGTTCTTTCCAAAACATCAATGCGTCTACTACTTGAATTGACTTTTGCTGTCACATTTGGTCTCTGGAAAGTGTCCTCTGAGATAACAAGATGCCATACTTAGTAAACATCAAATGGCAGAATGACATGTGGGTAATAAGACAGATAAGGAGCTCATCTCATGTGCAGGTTGAACTCAGGTGAACTCTGGCATTATCCTCGAGTACAACGAGGGTCAGCAGATGTGAGGACTGAAGGGAAGATTTCTTCCATTCAAAATCATTCCATTGAATCAAGATTTTCCTGCAGATTATCTCTGGTCTCTCTTCTTGTCACAAACTCTACATCTACGTAGGGCAGCATACATCATCATTCATGCATATGACTAAGTTGTCACAGTATGAGGACACTGAGAAGAACAGATTCATTAGTATGGATAGTCATCACTCTACTCATCTTTGGTCAAACCTGGACAGACAGACCCTTCTTATGTCTCATGGACTCCCTTCCTTACACCAAAACTTGACCACCAAGGCATTGTGAAATGAAAAATTACAAAACAAAACCAGGAAAACAAAGGCAGAAAATGAACTAAAAAATCTGAAACCAGGTTACAGGAGCATATCAAACAGCTTGGAGATAGAAGTAAACAGAAGCCAACAGATAGAAGGAAATGAAGAGAAGTCAGACCCAGAAACCACAAAGATTGGGACAGGATGAAGTACAAGGGCATAAGGGCATAAGAGCAGAAAGATGCCAATACCAGGAAGACCAGGGTTCACTGCAGAGTTTTAAAGCCAATGTCTTTAAATTTCAGTTGGATCTGTATCTGATGGGAAGGCACTGTTTGTGCATCCTGATAAATAAATATGCATGGACTAGCATCTTGGGCACAGAATCAAGGGCTTAAAATGACTGCCCTGTATTTGGTAAACTAGCACTGCATTCGAACCCCTGAAATCCCAAAAACTTACCTGCCCTTCTGTAGGTCTTTCTCTTTTATCTCCCCTACTTGATCTTCTCTGGTATCATAGCCAGTCAGATTCCTTTTTGGTTAGTATCTTTTAGATAAGCTATGCTCCTTCACAAGATCCTTTGGTTTCTGGTTGAAAGTACTCTCTATGTAGCTACCCACTTCATCCGCCTTGCTGTTTTTTAGGAAAGACTGTAGAGAGAGAACAACTCTGGAATAAGACCTATACGTCCTCAATGTATTTTAGACAAGGACAAATGTCCCTTTCTATGACTTCCCAGGGTTTGAAGTAGTCAGACGAGGTTAACACGCTGGAGATCTTCGTCTTGTTTCCTTTGGAGTTAAGGAAAATGGGGATACAGGAAACCATACAGAGAAACCAGTGCTCCAGGGACAACCAAAACCCAGAAAACTTCCAAGAAATTCCTCTCCCCTTTGTGGGACAGCTCAGCATTAGGCCAGGGGTCCCCTTGCAATGTATCAGCTTTACCTTAGCATTGTCTCTCCATAACACCACCCAGGAACTTGGACTGGCTTATTCTTTCTCTGTCTTTGTATTCATAACAAAGCTCCTTCTATTCTCTAGAGATAGCTTTCCCCTTCATACAGTATTTTTTCATTTAAAAAGTTTCTTATTTTGTACATTCAGAATACATGTTTACATGTGAAAGGTAACCACAAAGATTATAGTATATATTCAAAACCCTTAAGAAGTATTTACATTGTAGCACAAATACAATGAAGTTCATAATTCTGGTGTTCTTACTAAATATGAGGTACTCTGCTAAAAGCACAGAAAAACTGTATTATTGATTCTTCTTACTATATCCAAGATGTCTTTGATTCTTTTCGACACAAACTACTCCTCTTTTACAGATGAGAAAATTAAGGATCGTACAAAATACATGATGGAGTTAGCACTCAAACCCAAATTTGTGTGACTCCTATGCCCATGCTGTGGCCAACTTCTTCATGGATCCGTGCCCTGGGTAATTCTGACGCTGCTGTCTTTGGAAATCTTTTGGCAAGAAAAGCAGATTTATCAACATCCTGCGGTGACACAGTTATGGGAGTTCAGCCATGGTATAATTTATCAGCTCTGCAATGGTTGTGTGTAAGGCTAGCTAGACTCCATATTTTCATACTATTCATTTTATTAGGTAGGAGTGGAAAGAAGAATGTATTAAAGTTTGACTGCTATCCTGGGAGGTAAATTGTCAGTTAGTGGTCAGTGTCTTAGTTACTTTTCTAGATTCTGAGGCAAAAACCCAACGCTCAATTTTGAAGGAGGAAAGGATAATTTAGCTCACAGTTTATAGAGTTGTCAGTCCAAAATCAGCTGGCTCCAAGGCAGGGTGGATGGCAGAGAGAAATCACAGAGGAAAAATAGTTCATGGCAGGCAGAAGGTAGCAAAGCAGGCAAGGGAACCAACAAATGACCTTAGCAGCTTCTTTTTGCCCTTCTTTATTCTGTCTAGGTTACCAGGATTAGGGTGGTGCCAAATCAATCAGTGAACTGAATTAGTAATCACACACTTTTAATACCAGTATCACACATTCTAGATCCAGCCACCTCTGACAAAGTCCCCACCTCTGACTGCATGAGACTTTAGCGGGGCCATCTAGACACAAGTCATGACAGTCAGTACCCTTCAAACCTTTGTCATAGGGAAGAAGAGAATGGGGTTCACCAAATCTTCCTTTCACTTTTTGGTCCTTCTCAAAATGGGACTTCCTGCTGCTTTCATTTAAAATCACAGCTAAGCCCCTCGTCTGAGCCTCAGGACTCTACAATCCCTTGAATCATCTTTTCTTAAAATTAGCTTATTTATTTTCAATTGACAAAACTTTACATATTTACAGGGTACTATAAGATGCTTTAAAATGTGTCCACTTTGTGAAATTATTAAATCAAGCCAATGAACATATCTTGTCACCTCACATCCCTATCAGCTTTTTATGGTGAGAACACTTCAGATCTGCTCTCTTAGTGTTTTCATGCATACAGTGCATTATGATTAATTACAGTTGCCCAGCTGTCCCACAGAGCCCCAGAACTTATTCCTCCGGCTCTGGCCCCACAGTCTCTGGAGATGCCTCCCTTGTTCTGAGTGCTCACAGCTCCCGGGTGAGCCACACCCTGGGCTGCCTTCTGCCTGGGCCCTGGCTGCACCTCCCTCTACAAGGGCCACCGTGGGCCCCTTCACCACTTTCCCTTATCTGCCCTTCACTCCTCACTCTCTTCTTCATGCTCAGTTTATCAGTGGTCCACTTTGGAAATGTTCTGGCATCGATTTCAGATCCATGGACGCTGTATCTCCCCGGCCAGAGATCAAAGCTTTCGGGGATAAAGATGACGCGTTTCACAGAATGCAGGAGTTTACATCACAGACACTGAATTTAGCAAACTTAAATTGTGTGGTGCCTGGCATAATCATCCATAGAGCATAGCTTTATTAACATATGATAATATCTAATATTAATAATAGTTATTTTGCAAATATGTTAATAGAGCCATATTCTGCGTTGAATCAGTAGGCTTTGGGTGCCTGTTTAAGACATGCTTCAGTATCACAACTTCATTACCTCAGGCACAGGTCAAGACTGGAAGCCAGGGAAAGCCGGTTCATTTTAGAGAGGTGATTCTCAACTGGGGACAACGTCTGTAGACATTTTTAGTTGTCATAACTTGGGGGGTCAAGATAATACAAGCATCTAGGGGACAGAGACCACAGAATCTGCTGCAAAATGCAAAGGAGACCTCCTCAAAACAAAGTAATATCCATCCCAACATGTCGATAGTGCCAAAGTTGGAAATTCTGATTCAAAAAGCATAGAGTTATCCTAAAATCAAGCTACTAGCATTGTCTGGTATTTTATGGTGTAGTTCATTGCTCAATGCCCAGAATACAGATTTTATTTTTAAGGTTGAGAAACCTGCCATTTATATATTTGTCATTTTCACAAAATACAATGTGCTGTAAAACATATCTGCCCTATATTCAGAACGAGCTCTCTCAACTTCCAAAATTAAGATGTGCAAAATTTATTTTTCCAAATTGTTAAATAAAATGTTTGAATTGGAAGACAGCTTAGGGATTAACTGGCCTAATCATCTCATTCTACACGTAAAAAACTGAGGCACAACTTGGTCAGGAGCCTTGTTAGTAAAAGCGGCAGTACTAGATCCTAGGTCTCTTTATGCATGTTGCAGGGCTCTTTCCAATATCACACAGTGCAGCCAACACTTACATGTGAAGGAATAAAATTCTTTGGGAGTTTCTTTTTTCCATGGATAGATTTTAGCCTATCTGGACCTATTAACTATGTTTCATGACTATGTACATCAATCATAAATTAGAAAATAATTGCTACAGTAATATACAATAAAACACTTTTTGTCTGAATAGATAAAATCCACAGTAAAATTTCTTTTGGAAATGGAAATTCTAAAGCTATATGGCACTTTTTACTGTTCTGCTCATTCAGGTAATGCATTTTGGATTGCTTCGCATTGTTTCAGATAATTATGTGTTAATCTTTGTCAGGTATCCATTGATCTTTTCTTGGAAAGTGGATTATTGTTATTAACATTTAAATAAGAAATCTTAATGAAAATCTATCCAAAACAATCTTAGTAAGTAGTGTTACTCTCTGCAATAACTTTAGTTTTTATCTCTTTGTCAAGGAAACTACTAGACTGTAGAGGCTAAATAACTTACTGGTGATCGTGTAGTGTATGACTGATGAAGACAGAAACAGAATACTCAGTTTTCTATTTGGGCTTAGTTTTATTTTTAGTTTTTGTTTTGTTTTACTTTGAAATTAACTCATGCAACACTGTAGACATCATCTTCTGAGCTTTGACACAAATGTGGACAAGGCAAGTAACAAAAATTGATTTCACTATTTCTCAGTACTTACTACTGAGCTGTGTTTATTGGAGCATTTATGATACAAGAGCTGCAGATCAATTTGCAGCTTAGCTTCCCACCACTGAGTTTTGATTTTGTACCACTTGTCCCAAGGAAAACTCAGTGCAAGTGCATGAAGATACCAATTTGAATCGAACACTTCAACTCAAGGAATCACTGAAAACAAGACTCCATGAATCAGGGAAAACGTCACTCGTTCCTATTTTGACTAAAAATGAGGAACAGAAAGGAGGGTGAGCAGACTAGAACTGCTTGCAATGACTTGGTTGGGATTTACAACAGAAGGAGGAAGTTGCTTCCAGAAGTTGCGCTTGAAGTATCAAGAAATGTGTTGCTAACATGCGAATACCGCACATACTGACAGCACTATTAGAGGTAGGAATGATGTGCAGAATAAATCGCCACTAAATGTAGTGACAAGCTTGAGTGACAGATGAAGAATAAAAATGAACAATTTTCCTGATAACATGTCAGGCAACAAATGCCTCTTTCTTTCAGAAGAAAAAGATATATATGGTTGCAAATTCTAGCAGCTGCCCATCTGGTGAACTTCTTATATCCTTGCAGAACTATAATTTTGGCCCAAAATGGAGCAATCGTTTTGTAAAAATTGTTACCTCTTCACTTCATTGAAGGTTTATGACAGTTTATTCAGACTGTTTCTGTCCAGTCTTAACAATGTGTTTTATACTAACATTGTCCTGTCTACTGCATAATAAGAAATCCAAGAATAGATTTGGCATGCTATTTTTTGTGGGGCGAAGGTCGCTGGAAGTTCAGATTCACTATCCAGTGCACGTTTGCCTGTTTTTAGACCAAAAACATGCAATATTTTAGAAGTCATCTCTTCTAGAAAAAAAGAAATAATAACAATAAACCTTTTGTATTAATTTTAAAATAACTCAAGGAGATGGTGTACCAAAAAAATCTTTAAATTATTTAGTACATGTCCGTATCAGATGATCAATAAAATATTGCCTTTGCCTCGGGCTGCAATGTATGCAGGTTCACTGGGTAATGGAAATTCCACAGTGACAGCCCTTCGTCATGAGGATGAGTGTTTCTGGAAATATGTTTCCAGAAAGTTTCCTTTGTACCTCAGGAAAAAATATTAGTTAACTAGTTGTAATCACTTAATCATCCCAAATTATCCTGCACCATCTTGGAAATCTTGTATCAAATATCAGGCCCATCATTTGGCTTTAGCTAATGAAAACAGTGACTGCATAGCACAAAGACCTGGGAACATCAAATCATTACAGAAAACCGAAGCATTTTGTGGCCTGAAACGGCCCAGTTCTGAGAATTTCCTAACAATGTACAGTATAGTTTGGGTAAATGAGTGCTAAGGGACTCTTTATACTTTTTAAAATAATTGATTATGGCCATGTTAACATGTGCTACTATTTAGGAGATTCTCACTTCTGCCCAGAAATACCATGAAATGTTGCTTTCACATGCTCTTACATTTCACTATTTCTGCACTGAGTTTTCATATTACACTTCATGGCAACTGTTTTTTCCACTGACAGAAATGATCATAAATTCCATTTTCCCAAATTTTTGTTGTGATCTTTGCAAAACGTCAAAATGTCTCTTTGAAAAAATAGTAGCAATGGGTATATTTTGTTTTATGTTTAGTATTCAAGTTATATTTATAAGGCAAAGTACTTCTAGTCATCAAGATTTCCCCCTACCTTTTCACCATCTCATTTCCTCAGCTACTGTGAATTCCCTTTAATCCCAGCTCCCTTAATTCCTGTCTGCCTGGCATTTGGGAGGCTGAGTTAGTTGATGTCATAGCTTATCATCTGCCTACCCCTTGGGGTTCACTCACAGCACCCCATTCCATTTATCCCTTAAAGATAAATCGTTTATCTTTCATTCTAACAATAACCATGAATGCAACTTACTGTACATTTACATGTGCCTGAGTACCCTGGTAAACACTCCGTATGTGTCATTTCTCTTAGCTCTCATCACAATCCTATGAGACATTGCTGTTTAAGAAACTGAAGTGTAGAAAGGTTAAGGAGGAACCTGTAGAAAGGAAAGGTACAGTCAAAGTGACAGAGCCTGAATTCAAACCTAGACCTACTGTTTTATAAGAGGAAGAATGAACCACTCTGTTCCCCAAGGCAGAATCTGAGAACAAGAAACATTGGCTAAGAATTGAGTGGAGCCTTTGCTAAATCAGGGACCTCAAAGGTTCCCTTGGTGCAACTAATGAGGCGAGGACTCCAGGGAAAGTGAGTCAGCAGAAAGATCCTTCTTTTCTTCCCAGCAAGCACAAAGGGGGAAAGGGCAGGAAATAAAACTGTAGGAGTAGACATTATTAAATATTGAGAATTACACTGAATGTGTTGAGGGAGAAACGATTTGAACTTTTGAAAATGTATTTATTACCACAAGCTGTATGTCAGACACTGTTCAAATATTTCATAAATATTATTTCATTTAACACTTCTAAGAACCCATGAAATGGGAATTACTACTACTCTCATTTCGCAGATAAGGAAATTGAAGTAAAAAAGGTTCATTACTTTCCCCAAACTACGCCTCTGGTAAGGAACAAAATTAAAGTTCAAACTTGGCAGTTTGGCTCTAGAGCTAGCCCTTTATCAGTATAATTTTCATTTCAAGAGCAAAAATACCTGTTTCTTTCTCTGGATTTAGACCAGTATTTCTCAAGCCAAGCTACTAGATCCCCTGAGACACTCAGACAGTGCCAAAGAGGCCCTCAAGTTCTCTTTATGAATATTTTGATCTTATATGCATTTAAGGTATAGCTGATATCAAGAGTTTTCCATTCTTTGGGAAGATTTGTTGTTAAGGGAGAGCCTCCACCTCGGGGTGCACCAGTCAGAAATAAAGGAGCATAGTGCATTACCATGTGTGACAATATCCAGTACACCACCTGCCCTCTGTGTCTCCTTCAGATGTTGTCCCTTTCATAGAAACATTCTGAGTAAAGAACCATGACTTATGGTTCTTTGCGTGTAGCTTTCTTCTGCTCCTTCACTTCTTGTGAACAGTGCTATAACTCCTTCTAGTTCTCCTCTAGCTTCTGCTTTGTAACTGCCTTGAGATTGCTATTATAGACTGTTGATCGTTCAGAAAAATCTGTTCTTTCCTTCTTTTGCAATAAATACAACTCTAAATTTTAGCTGGAGACATTGCCACAGAACAAAAAAGACCACATTGCCTAGTCTTTTTGGAATAACTAAGTGACCCGCATGACTAAGTTCTGGCTAAATGAAAGTCAACCAAAAGTGTTTGTGTAAGACTCCCTGAAATTTTCCTTTAAAATGAGGAACATATCCATCCTTTCCTCCCACCTACTTGCTGTTTTTCATTCCAACGGGATGAATAAATTTCCAGAACCCATCATGGATCATGAGGTAGACTCAGGAACAGAAGCCATTAGGCATGGAAGAGCAAAGGTTATGAGGCTGATATCCTTCACTAGCTAAGGGTTACTTTGCTCGAGATTTCTTTAATGGGAAGCAAATACATTTCCATCCTATTTAATACCAGGTTATTGGATTTCCCCATCACATGCATCTGGACTTGATCTTCACTGGTGTATGAGTACAGAGATGCTGCAATTTCCTGTCGGTGCTGGTTATTGAACCAAGGGTCTCACTTTTGCTAAGAATTCACTCCAGCATTGAGTTATACATCCAACCCACAGATACACTGTTTACTTCAGCTTTGTGTTCACAGAAATACACAACACAAAGCTTCAGTGGGGCATGTTCCACTGAAAAACATATTCATTGAATTAAATTTCCCAAATCATTGAAAGGGCCCAGAATTTTCCATTGAGATGTGTACTGATGTTCTCTGTGGCCTTCATACCCACATATAATTAAATTCACTCAAAATAAATTTTATCATTATTTCTTTTTCAGTCTTTCTTGATTATAAGTTACATAATGGGGAACATTTAATTAAAATGCTTTGCAAATATTCTGTATGCTTGAATATATTTTAGTAACTTTAGAATAAAAAGTGTTGTCAGAGTATTGTTTGAAAGAAAACTTCAGGTTGTTACTATGGATTCCTTTGGCTTAGATAGAGGAATAAACAATAAGCATGGATGACACATTCGCTCTAACAAATTCATTCTGAATTTCAAACAAGCAAATTATAGCAAAATTTTAAAAAAATATATTTCAGATTAGTGGATAAGTCCACCTATAGACACACAAACCATAAAAATCAGTACTATAGTTTATATATTTTTAGAACTACCAAACTATAAGACACTACTTAATCATAACTCATTAAGCATTTGATTTTTATCAATTTAGATTATTAAGATTTAATCCTATGAGAACACCATAATGTGTTTAGCATTCTTAAATGAAAACATTATTAAATTCTGAATGGCATCACATGCACATTTCAGACTTCCATGTTATACAGGTAAAAGCAAAGCTATTTAGTCATTCTATATAATGTTTTAATATTTGTAGTGGGATATTTGTAAAACATCTACGTTCAAAGAAAACTGTTCATTAGTTAATAATATTTCCTTTGCATTATATAGAATCATTTAGAAATACCTGATTTCAATGTTTAACCCATATAATCTTAAAAGTTTTAACAAATAATTATCATTAAAAATGGCAGTAGTGAATACTTTGTGCTAGGCATTGCTTTTAAAACTTTACACATGTCATAAAATACTGAAATTCAAGAACGCTAGCAATGGACCCCAAATCATACAGGTAAAAAGTGAAAGCACTCTAATTCAAATCCACCAGTACTAGATTGCAGTGCAAGGTTCTTTGTATCAGAGAACGCTGTGCTGCCTCCCAACAATGAACAATGGGACCATAATTCCACAATTATTATTACAGTTTTTCTTCAAATAAAAGTTAATCATACTGATACCAAAAGATCTGTCAATCCACTTTCCAGAACCAACTAGCATATGAGTTACATAGTCATTATGTCCATGTTAGTCAGTGCAAGAGTTTATGCGATCCCAAATCAAAACTCTACATGATTTGGCTGTTTTTACATAAATGAGAAAACAAATTATTATGTAAAAACTGCATCATCCTTACCATTATTGATCCCTAAGCTTCCTGAGAGCTAAAGCAACAAAACAAATGGGATAGGCAGCATAATTCTTGTGTCAAGAATTTGACAAAAACATTTTTCCTGGCACTAAATTCTAAAGTAAGTACATTACATGGACAGTGGCATTAGATACATAAAGAAATGTGCCAACAATGTTTTAACTATTGGTTTTAAAGAGAAAAAAGTAGTGCTATCTGTCTGCCGTTGTGTCATGTCTCTCTGAAAGCCAAGACAACTGGAAAGTATAACACAGCTAGGGTAAGTTTTGCAGAAGTGTCACAGTTAATAGATACAGACATTCTAGTGGAATTAGATTTGCATTTAGCTAACAATACACCATATGCATGAGATGGACAAATATCAAGACAACTCAAGCAAGCCAAAAATATGTAGTCATCTAAATGTTCTACACGATACCTATTGTCCGCATTATCCCAGTATTTCTTGAGTTGCACAGTACTACACAAATTACACAAAAACTGTGTCTTATCCCCCTCTTTGAGTTTAGAACTTTACCAGACCTTTATACATTTTAAAAAAGCATTTCTTATGTCCTGCAGCATCTTCTCATTAAGCAGGTACCCCTATCACTATAGGTAAAACACTGTTATGTCTACATATCCATTGGTGTTTGCCAGCTCCTGCCTAGACTGTCACCCCAGGGGCAAATAGCCATAAAAAAGTGCAACAGAAAGCCACCTGAGCTGACCTCTTGTGTTAAAAGTGCTGCCTCCTCCTGCCTTGCAGCAGGTCATGAGAGGATACTAAAGCCGTCCTCATGCATGTTCATGCTAAGAGATCTGTCTCTCCCTTAGCATCTGCTTCGTGGATGAGGTCACTTTAACAAACACAATAGAAGTGATAGGGTGAGGAGATGTGGTTTATTCCTCATTAAGATACTATGTAAAACAGAACTGAATGTGTTCCCTCCTGGGCAAACATAGACATTTTAAATTCATAGTTATTATATATTCAAAGATAATCAGCAGTGGCAGTCTTATTTTACATATACTGAGGCACAAAGGAAAAGCAGAGCACAGATAATTGCTTACCTAGTTCACAAGGGTATTGAGAAGCTTAATGCCTGTAAAGCCCTTGGACTGAAGGCATAAAGCGTTATCTTCTTACCTCGTCACTGGAACGGATGCCCATATGGTCTCATCTTCCATTAATTGAACTTAGATGCTGTACACATTTGATGAGCATGAAAATGGATGTTGTGCTAAGATGCCCTCCCTAAGGCACTTGGTCCATAAATAAAACATATTTATCCTATAGGAGCAAATATTTCTCAGTCTGAAATAATTTATTCTTATCATCAACAGGCTATAAGATGTACCTTAGGCTTGTGATGTGCAAAAATGTCTTCAAGTGAAGCGACTGTCTTAAGAGGTTTCTCTAAAAAAAGAGAATGCACCTTCCGTGTGTACACATGACTCTGTCTTATCTGCTATCTAGACTGTGCCACCAGTTCAGATCCTTTACTGTTGGGTGAATTGAGTTTAAAGGTAGATAAAATAAAGGTATAGTTACACTATGTAAACTGATCTGGAAAAAAAAATTAACAGGCAGTCTACCTACCATGATATTGTACACAGTATTTGTGTTTGTTCTGGCTAGTTCCAGAATCATATGTAATTCATACTCAGCATGTATGTGGAAATGTTTTAATTGCTCTTGTAATTAAATTGGAGTTTATTTGAGACCAATGAAAGATCAAAAGTTCATGAAGCTTGTTATCGAAGTCTCAGATTTTGAAGTAGCAAGGTCAGGTTTCTAGTGCTGCTTTTGGTTTTTGGTTTTTATTTTGTCAATAAGAAAAAGAATTGGAAATACCTCGTGGCTTTGAAACTTTTCTATTAAAAACTGAGAGAGACTTTAAAATTTTGTTGTAGTTTTTTTTCTTTTTTTTTTTTTTATCTATGAATAAAATGGATTTGAAAAAAAAAAAAAAACCCTGAGATATTAGGCTAAGAGTCTGTATTGTTTACACTGTAGTTTCTCTGTAAGAATTATGCACTATTCAAACTTTTACTACCTAATATTGTTTAAAGTACATCTGTTTGAACGTCGAGTATTTAGCAGCAATTGTCTTCCCCATAGCCACGGCCAACTATAGAGGTTATGAGAAGAGTTTAGCTCTCCCTTTCAACAAATCAGCTATTGATGCAGACCCAGATAACTCGATGAACTTGATATAAAACCTCCTTGACTCATATTCTCAGCCATTTTTGAAAAGTGGGAGTCAGACCCTTCGAAAAAGGTGATCCATTATCTTTGTACTGAAAATAAAAGGCAGATACAAAAATTCACACAGATTTCTTTTTGCCCATCCAAAAAGAGACAAAAGACCAAAAAGGTGATGCTATCTACAGCCTGTTCCATTTTCCTCAAAGTGAAAAACATACACTAGCTCAAAATGAAAAGAAGGTACATTCCTAATACTTTCCAACAAAGCAACCTACTACACAAGGAGTATAAAATATCTCTTTGGAAAATGTTATTTGCATAAATCCAATGAGACTTTTTGTTAACAATTGAACAAATCTAGAAAACACAAGTTAACACAACAAATGAAAATATAAGACCTTGGCATTATATATAACTATCCGAGGAATGATGCATGGATTTTCTAGTAACCATGCAGTATCTTTACTTAAAGTTTCTGTGACCTCAATTAGTTAAGTACTTGTCAATTCCAATTGTTCTGTATGGGATTGGGTGGGGAGATGTGGTTATAGTATCAAGAAAATGAGCTAAGAAAGAAAAGATTTTACATGAGAAAAGAAAATGGCTCATTTCATCCAAGAAAATACATGATTTGGGGACATGGTAGTCATCACTGATGGCCTCCTTGCTTTTAAAATAGTTTGTAATACCATTGTTACAGAATTTTTACAGCTTTGAGGTCACTCTTGGCTTTATTATTTACCATAGGTGGGTCCAGAACTCATTGAACACTTCATCTTTTTTAAGTATTTTGTCTTTGCCTTTCTCTTTCATGCCTAATTTTATTAAAATCCATTTATTCAATACTGCAGTTACAGCAATGCCCACAGGCCTGGCAAGTCAATCGGTGCTATTGTGTTGCTATATAAGGAAGGCTTTAGAATTTACTTAGCTTTTAAAGCATGGAAATGAGGGCCATTTTATTACCGGAAGGATCAATCAGTGCAATCCTTATTTGTCATGTTTAATGAAAGTTAAAGCTTGAATCACTTAAAAATTAATAAACTGAGCTTGAGATTATATACTACTTTGTTACCCATGAAAAACAATGTTCTGAAAATTTAAGAAAACAATTTTTAAAATGACAATTTGATATTGATTTCAATTTTCTAAAACAATCCACAACTCTTACTTTATTTTGAGGTTTTAAAATCTTATACAGTGTATATAGCATTTTTACAGAGAGCAAAATAATTGGTTTGTTTTGTCAAATTAATTAATATTAGTACCACAGATAAAAGGACCAGTGGTAAAAAGGAGATAACTTCAGTATCTACTGGTATACTTCTGTTACATTCACCATCAATTATTTCAGTCTTCATTAATTAGTTATATGAGACACAAACATGTGTTCTTCAAGGAGTTGACCTCATTATAATTAAATAAGTATGGCTTTGTAGGGATCTATTCAACATATTATATAACTCAAGTACAGGATACTTTGTAATACTTTACTCTCTGTTATAATCTCACTATAATGTTAAAAAGAAATCTCATTATCAGGGAAATGACAATAGCAGGAAGTTTTATCAGCATAAGATACTTCTTTTTTTAAAGAAAGGAAAATAATTCCGGGAGAAACCAATAAAAACCATCAAACATTATCATTTTTTTCATTTAATTTAATCACTTAGTTATAAATTTAACTGAATATTAACACAGTTTTGAGCCTGATGGCAAGTACTTTTTTCAGTTCAATAGCAAACTAGGTCTTTTTTCTTCATGTGTTTCATACTCATGACTTAAATAAATGAGGTTTTCAATTTGCCCAAGCAGGCTTTAAGTTTTCAAACCAGTTCCATTCTTCTTCCAATGACAATTTTGATATTGGAATCATTATATCTTACGTGTTAATCCAGTTAAGAGAATAAGAGTTTTAAGTGACAGAGTGGTAAAACATCTACACAGATATTCCTTTGGACTCTGCAATGTCCCCACAACACGTATTTGGAACCTTGCTACAGTCAGAATCACAATGGTCCAGGTTGCATCCCAAAAACTAACATCTGCCTCCACCACAGGGAAGGAAACCTTACCAAAGCCGGCTGGGCTGTAAGTGATATCAGCCACCCTAACTTAGGATACCACTCCGCTCGGCTGAATTGTTTTCTCTGTGGAGTACGACATACAATGAAGGAGAAAGTTGATTGGTGGCTCAAAGGAAGGAGATATAGTTTTCAGGCTGCTTAACCAAAACTTTCTCAGAAATTCTTCTCTGGAAGTCAAAATTTCCTTCTATAGCCTCAGCAACTATTGAATAGCTAGAAGATTGAGATGTTAATTTTTTCCTGGAAGACCAATTAAACTGTTTAATTTTCTTTTTCATTCAATAAGCCAAAAGAAAAATAGCTTACTTTAAGTTTTTAAGTATTTTAGTATAACAGAAATATTCGTGGTAAGCATTCTTAATCTATTTTAAATTCTCTTTTAAGATTGCACCCAAAGCAATATGTGTGTGTGCACATATAGTTACATCAGGTAATACATGCAAAAGATATCTTAGTAACCATGCTGGAAATACATTGCATCCTGTCCTTAGAGAGAAGATAAGAACAAGACCCAAATCTTTTTTGTAGAATTTACAACTCCCCAAGTTTCCAGCTTTTGCCTTTGCAATTTCATTTCATGTTTTCCCCCTCATGCCATAGAATTCAGCCACACTGATCTCTCTGTTTTCCAGCCATTCCCTCTTCCCGGAATGCTTATCTTTCCTCTTTTCAATGGTTAGTCACTTATCTCTTGGAATTCAGCTTAAATATCATCACCTTAATTGTGCATTTCCCTGCAATTTATCAAAGGTACAAACTCTCCTTGTTCATCTTTATTTCAGCATCTTGTTTGTGTCTCTCCTAACATATAATTTACAAGTGTCTATTTATTTGCTTCCCTAATGGTCTACCATAGGATTTTACACAACGTGGGAAAGGAATCCAAATACCTTGCCCTATTTTATATCATGAGTACTATCACTGTGCCTAGCCCTGCAAAAATTCTCAACAAGTATTTGTCCATTCGGTGAATTAATTCTCATAAGGAAGTTGTAAAGGAAAGTTATTTGATTTCATTATATTGACATGCGACTTGTTTTCAATTCAAATGCTAAATGTTAGGTAGTGGCTTCCTTTACCACCATAAAAATCAAGATCTTCCAAAGCAACTGCTTCTATAAAACTTGGTTTATAATGTTTCAGAGATGCTTATCAAGTTTGAGTTCCCAAATTGGCGCACCAGCCTCCAAAATTGGTCTCTACAACCCTGCCTGGTGCTGTTTCCCTCTACCCTCAGCTGCCCTTTAGCTCTAAAAATGACAAGTTGCACCAAATCCTGTGCCTAGGACAAAGCAGTCACTCTGTGGACCCTTAGAGGAACAACTGTTGTCAGTTCCTCGCACACACTTGCCTATTGTTGCTGGTGTCAGCTAAGACCAGAGTGCTAGGCAGAGACTAAATCTAGAAGGGTCTCCATCTAACATTTTAGGGATTCGGATCTGTAAAGCAATGGGAACCTATGGAAATGCTTTGAGCTGGGGAACGACGGAAAGAAAGATTCTCAGAAAAAACAGTACTAGGTCCTTCCATGCTTCCTGCACTGGCTTGACTAGAATGCTGTTATATGGTCAGCTATGAGGGTGACTATACAGCCCACCACAAGGGGTGGGGGTGGACTCGGGAAAGTATTTCTAGTTGGGTGTTTCTGCTGAAGCTGCATCTTGTACTACTTTCAGTTCTGTCTTTTATGGAGTACATAAGTTTTGAGTAACTTCCAAAGCCACCCAAGTAAAAATAAATCGTGAAGGATTCTGTTTTACACTTCACTTCCCTCCGTGTCCTTAGGCAGGAAGAGAGCCAGCGTGGGTCTGTATCTCTCCAAGTCACTTTTTTTATGAAGCATCATTTTCAGTGACTTTCATTAAGGCATATTTTCCAAAATGAAATAAACATAGGAACATACAAACAAAACCTCCACTGTTCGAGTACAAGTACTTCTGAATGTTGTATTATTTGTTGAAACATGATTTACTCACATAACATTTGCTAATGTTTGTACTGATAATGTTTACATGCATTTGGGTAAGATATACCAGGACAAAATTTATTGTCATCATTAAAGAACTCCTCCTGAAGAAAGTTTTTTAAAAGTCTTCTGATAATTCAGATAATAAATATGCACTAAATTAATCTTGAGCCTATTTCTTTCCTTTGTGGAAGAAATTATTACCTGGAGTTTGGCTTCCTTTTTAGCAGTTTAGGTAATAAAATTTCTTTGTGACTGAGTGTCAGCTTGAATCAGTTTTACTCATTTGTCAAAATAATATCAAACTAATTTGACAGAATCAACACAGCATGTACAAAGAGCAAAGCACATTGTTCTTAGAGTTATCAGGCCGCTATGTAATGACTCAGCATTTCCTGTCTATTTTTTTAAATAAATTCCTGCAACTTTCATAAAATCTGAATTGAAAATCATCAGTGCTTCAAAAAACTTCATGAAATAACTTGCAGGTGCTGACATGCTGATAGCCACTGATCTGAGAATAGCAAAGCTAACATATCAAAACCAGTTGCATTTTGGAATATTTTAACATCTGGACCTCGAGTTGAACATCATATCAGTAAACCCCAGCTCCTCACACTCAAGTGCTCAGAGAGGATGGGCAGAAAAAAGAAGTAGAGGCAAACAGAAGTTTGCAAGAGCAGGCCAGGCACCATCTGGGCTCTGTAGGAGGACTGGTGGGGGGAAAGGAACATGATGGCATATGCTATGAAAGTACAGATTGTAAAGAAAGGGTAGCACCCTTGTTTTGCCGACTAGTTACTACATTTATGTGCAAAAGAACCTTCTATGTTTTGGGAGAAACAAATTCCTCTCATTTCAGGTTAGCAACATTGCAATACTCTGTGCATCTAGCATAGCCCAATAGGTATAAATAACTTGTGCATGGGTGTGAATCTCTAACAACTGAGTAAGAATCTTAGGGGAGGAACCATGTCTAAAATGCCTCCTGCATTCCCCACAGAAACGCACTTGGGCACGGAAGAGTGGCAGAAGCTCTGTATTTGGGGCTCAGAACATCTGGGTTTAATTATCATCTGTGTTTCTGTGAGAAAGTCAGCCTCTCCGCCTAACTCCTCATCTGCAAAAAAAAAAAAAAAAAAAAAAAAAAAAAAAAAAAAAAAAAAAAAAAAAAAAAAAAAAAAAAAAAAAAAAAAAAAAAAAAAAGATGGGGAGTAGAGAGGGATTATGCCAATCCAGCCTCCTTTTTTAGGGTTCTTGTCATGATTAAATAAGTTAATGTAAGAACCTGTAAAGGACTGGACAGAAGGAAGATAGTAAAATTGTCTTCCTGGAGCACAGAGCAACAAATACCTGTTGATAAACTGGTTCCTTGATTAGAATTTATCTATGACTCATCCTTACAAGAATTCCTTTCCATTTACTTCAGAGTTTCTCAGCCTTGGCACTGTTGATGTTTTTGAACCAGATACTTCCTCAGTGAAAGGTGGGGTGGAGGCAGTGCGGTCTCCTGTGCACTGCGGAATGTTCATAAACCAACGGCCTACTACCTCCACACAGCAGACATCAACAGTGGCTTGCCCATCTCACCCCTCAAGAAGTGGAACAAGCAAAAATGTCTCCAGAGCTTGTCAAACATTCCTGTTTGGGAGCAGGGATGTGTGTGCAGGGCTGTCCTGCAGTACAGAACTCATGATTTAATTTAGAGACCAAATTGGGTGAGTACAGTCTGGAAAAGCCACGTGAGTTTTATTTTCCCTGCCCTTTGGTCATAAGTGATAGCCAGGAGTAGTTATTTGTAGTGATACTGTAGAAGGAACTCCACTAATCTGCTTGCAAATATTAATTCATCTACTACTACAGCAAGTATGTCAAATTAGCCCTCATTTTACAAAGGAAAAAACAGGATTTGAGAGCTGCAATGATGTGTCCAAGCATGAAAGCTAGGGTGAAGCAGAGTTTGTGTCTGGACCCTGCCCTGTAGCATTCCAGAGCTTTCGCTCTCAGCCACCCTTGCAGCACCTCCTGGCATGGGACGGGACAATCAAAATAATCCCACTCTCTGATGAGCACAACTCACCCCTTGTTCAGGTGAAACTGACTTTAGACCTCAGAAGAATAAATCATGCAGCTTTTTTTTTAAGAGGAAAAAAACACCAAAATTTCAAAACAAGATAATAAAAGGATAACAATGGTCAATGCATTGCCTATTGTTATTTTTAGTTACTCAAAGTACAAGATATTGGGATTTGATTTGTCCAAACAATATTAGCACAAACTTTTCTTTTCAATAAACTGAGAGAAATTAGCAGTATAACTATCTTAACTTTTGTATATATAAATATATATGCTTTTTTTTTTTTGCTTTCTCCCTTCCTTCTTTTCTCCACTCCCCCACCCCAATTTCTCTTTCCTTTTGAAGCTTACTTCCACTTTACAATATCTATTGTACATTTTGGATCTCATTTACTCTTTCAGTTTCTCACACTAGGGAGACAATATGATGTTTACACATGTGGGTCTGGTTTATTTCACTTATGAGGATGGTCTCAAGTTGCATCCCTTTACCTATAAAAGTCTCCAGTTTATCCTTCTTTACAGCTGAGCAGTACTCCATAATATAAGAAGACCACATCTTTTTTATCCATTCCTTGGTTGATGGGCATTTGGGTTGTTTCCAAAATCTAGTTATTACGAACTGTGCTGCTATAAACATGGGTGCACATGTATCTCTATGGAAGCACACAGCTCTTGATAAATAATATTTACATGAGCCATGGAACCAAGAAAGACATAAAAAAAATCAGGCATGTCTGAAGGAAGATGGGCAGCAAGTCCATGCATAATTGTCATTTAATTCCATAGAAACCAGTCTTGTAGGGAAATTATATTTTCTTTATAAATACTTGCATTTTCTTGATTCAGTGATATGAAAGGAGATGAAATTGTCCAAAAGCAGGAAATAAAATTGGTAAGCATAATTTGATTAAAGTGACTACTAGTCAACAGATATAACTGCCCAAAGCTTTTCTATGGGATCAATAAGCTGAGAGCAAATGCTATTATTATGCATTAAGTATTTGTGTGGCTATGTTTTGCCAGGTTCTTAACAAAAAAATGAATGCTGAATGGTTTAGTAGCTAAGATCCAGGCTCTTTCAAAAATACCATGACTGTTGTTATTGCTATCATTGTCAATTTCTGGACCCAGAAATGTAGACAAGAACAGGTCGAGTAGTATGTGTCAAGTCACAGAATTTAAGAGCAAGAAAAAGAAAACTTTAATTACAGAGTAATGTATAACTCAGATCATTCTACCTGTACTGTCAATCATTGATGCCCATTGAAAGAATTCCCTAGGTGGCAGAGGTATCTGGTTTCTTAAGCAGTCCATCACCAGTAAATGATTCCTTCTCAGCTGACCAGGGACAAGACTCTTACCTGCCAGTTGGAGGCAAGGAAGTCTGATTTCATGTTTCTCAGACTTCTTTCCTGCTGCCCTAAACCAACCAGATTCTGAACATTTATGTTTGATGCATACATTTATTTCCTAAAATTTTAATAATGTGAGGAGCATTTTTTTTCTACCAGTAACATCACACCAGCATTCCCATAAGGGCTAAAAGATCTGGCACTTCTCATGTCTGACGCACAGACTGTGACTCTGTCTTTGTTCTCAATTTGTACATGTCACAAGCGTTTGGTCACCCACCCCACCGTGCTTATGATCTGAGTGATACCCCAAATCCTGTACTCAGCAATCTGTAAGAGCTAGGGTACTGTACCTTGTTGCTACATTTCATCTGATTCATAGCAAGTCCCCAATTGTGCAGGTATTTAAATTCTGAAGGAAATCTTTGCATAAGTCAAGCTTCTTTCTCTCGCAAAGGACAGCTCAAATTTTTGTAAGCTGAACTGAGAAGTTACTCCTTTCCCTAAATGAAAAACTTTAGGCATGAAGAGGACCAAAGTATATTAAGATTCTGGGCCCCTCCCAAACCATCTGCACAGCACTTTTATGTTACAAACAATATTCTCACTTACGGCATTGTTTTTTAAAAATCAAAAACCCAAGAGGTAGGCAGAACAGATATTATCTTCATCTAGAAGCTGTTAAATGGTATGCTCTTAGCTAGTAAGTTACATTACTGAGTACCGATGCACTCTAGATATTCCAAATCCTAAACAGTATGCATTTCTCTGGTATAATAAGTCTTGAAAGAAACATGTCAGACAGCAAGATCTTTATCACCGAGATACTTTAGATAATAGTGGAAAATAAAGAAGAAGGGTGGGAGTGAAATGACATCTGTAAAAGCACAGTTTTGGTTAAGAATTGTGTGTTGGTAACTACTGTGGTTCAGAAGTGTCTGCCGAAGGCACCTGTATTAAACACTTATTTCCAGCCTGCACCACTGTTGGGAGGTAGTAGACCCTTTAAGGACATGGAACTTAATCGGCTAAAGATAGGTTTCTGGAGGAATATCCTTAAAGCAGATACTGGGACCCTAGTGCGTTTATGCATCTTTCTTTGTTTTCTGACCAACTTGATACAAGCAGGCCTCCCGTGTCATAAGCTTCTGCCATGAGACGCTGTGACATCACTGGTCCCAAGCAACAGGGCCAAAAGATCATGAACTGAAACCTCTGAAACTATGTATTAAAACAAATCTTTGCTTCTTTTAAGTTGATTTTGTCGAGTATTTTGTCATAGCAACAGAAACCACAGTAGTAGTCACACATTTGACTTTCAAGAGAGGCATTCTGTAGGACTCCTTCCTGGAACTTCCACTAAAAGACTGTACAGTGGAGAAGTGGCTGCTTTTTTAAGTAACCATTAAAGTAAATGGATAAATGGACCAAGGTTCATGTCAGTATCACTGGTATGCAACTGGTTGCTCTCAGCTACAGCAGTCAGAAGGACCCAGGGATTAACATGTCGCCAGCCCTGTGTGTATTCACAGTGCCTCAAAGACAGACTCTGGGTTTGGTTCATCATCATATCCATGACACTGAACATAATTTTAGTTGAATTAATGGCGAGCGAGTCTTAATGAGTCATAAAATCTGAAGAATGAATCAAGGGGAAAATGGAACTCTGGAGACTTTATGAAGGCCATGACTATAGATATTATTCTTTTTGAGAGTACAATGAAAATTAATCGTTTCCTAAAATTCCCATTGGTTATAAATGAAGATTATTAATTGATGAAGGACACATATAAGTTACCCTATTGTTCTGGAGCTGTCTAAAGTTCCAGCAGAATTATAATAGAAAGGCCCTGCTCCTGCTGCCCAGGAGACTCGCTCTTCTGAATCTCATCAAATATACATTCTTCACTTGCAGGTTTATGCAACGTAAAAATTATAGTTGTCAGCCCCAACATTAAAACAGTTTTGTCTACTCTCTTCCTACAGCTCTTTTTCCTTCACTTCAGAACCCAGCGTCTAAACTCCTTGTCTCCAGTTCTTCGCCTTCATTCAATTTTCATACTGTGACTCAGTTTTCAGCCCCTTTATTGGAGGAAACAGGTTCCAGTCAGTTTCTGACACCATACACCAATTCAAAATTCCAGAGTATTGTTTTTATTCCTTATGTCACTTGACCTTTCTGTGACATTGACATTATAAACCACTCCCGCCTTAGAACTCTTTCCTCTCAAAGCCTCAGTCCCTGGATTTTCCCCTATTTACTCATTCTCGCTTATGTCATCTCTCTCTCTCTGCATTTGCTCTCTTAAATGTTATTATTCCCCAAGGTCCTATTGCCAACAATCTTTTCTATGTACCTACTCTTGTAGGAAATCGTATCTAGACCTATACCTTCAGCGATTTAGTATCTCCCAGACCTCTGTCTCCATTCTTGAGCTTTATAGCCATAAATCCACAAACAATTCAGCTGTCCCACAGGCATCTCGATTTTACCATGTGGCAAAACAACTGCATTGTATTAAATCCCACCACCCTGGGGTCCCTTACTCCTGTTTCTGTGAATACCACTATTATCTACTTCATTGCCCGAACTGGAAACCTAAGTCATTCCAGACAATTCTGCCAAATTTCTCCACCTTCTAGGTATTTTTTAATACAACTTTTCCCAGGCTCAACTGTCACAAATTATTTCACCTGTTTGTTGTGAAAAAGCTTTTTATTTGCTAACGCTGTATACAGCCTCATTTGTTCGTTTGCTCCCATTTCCCCCATCACCACCATAAATTTGTCTCCCAAACAGCTATCAAAGGTCATTCGAAAAGCAAATCTGATCATCTCATTTATGTATCTAAAATGCTTCAGTACCTTCCCTTCTCCTTCAGTGTGAGATTCTAACTTCAGAGCGTGTTTGTTACACCAGGTACTTCAGGATCTAGTTCTATAATACTTTTGCCTCAACTCACAGAAACTTTAGTTAATGTCTGTATTTACAACTCTACTGTAAGGTCTCCAACAGGCCCTGAGTAAATGAATACTAGGAACTATGTCTCTAGATTTAAAAAAAAAATGTTATATGACCCCTGTTTATCTTCAGCCATGAATAATCTCTACCAAGACAAATTTGCATATTTTTGTTTTGAAGCCTACTGTGTTATATATGCATCACTCGGTTCAAAATTTTGCTCCTCCTTTTGGGAAATCTGACCTCTGAAGAGAACATTTAATAAGATATTCAAGAATGTCCCCTCCCCAAAATATATGAGAAATTCTTGAATTTATAAATGGACTATGTTCCAAAAATTCTTTTATAACTTGGTTCTGCAAAACTTGGAATGCACTTTCTTATAGAAACAATGTTTTATATTTTTATTTAATTTAGACTTAAACTATTTTTAAAATGATTTAAAGCAGCATATAATAAAATACACATGTCATGAGCTTTAAATAATGAAAGAAAGGTCTATAACAATATATTTGGCCCATGGAAAGTAATTATATCATAAATCCCATAAACCTACACTAAGCTAAAACCAAGAAGAAATTTTAACTGTGAGAATCCTGTTAGCCAGTACCATAAAAATGGAAGAAATAATGAGAGACTTTTTCACCTTTTTTTGCATTTTTATTTTTATTTAAGCTCTTGTCTAATTAAATGACATAAAATAATCCAGGAGATACATTTTCTTTGTGTTAAACTCTCAGAAAAGAAAATTTAAATAGAATCTTTTACAAGAAATGTTTAGCAACCTAGTAGACAAAAAAAATAAGAATTCATAGGAAAAGCAGAAATAGTATAGCATAACATGTTCTTAGAGCAACGTTTGATGAGACCAAGAAGGTTATTTAATGATCTTCCTAGGAAGGCATTTATGTAAGTAATTTGACTAATCTGTAACTGTCATTCTGGTGCTCTAACTTTATATAGAATAGATTACTAACAACGAGCATATCCTGTATCACTTAGAATGGATGTACACGTATTATCTCATTTAACCTTCAAAATAAACTTATAAGGGCAGTGTAATTATAATAGTTCCATTTTACAAAGAATAAAACTGAGTCAAAAAGAACAACTAACTTGCCGCATTCTCACAGCTACAATATTAAAATTTCCTACATTTGTCTTCTCAAATATCAATGATCTCATTGAGAGTTTTAGCAGAAGTCGATTAGAACATTTGAGTTTGAGCTCTCTGTTGACCATAAAATGAATTGACTCATTCCTGCCTTTCTCAGTGTATCAGTCAGATTTCCAGTTGCTGGGAAAAAACACCTGACAACCAAAGCTTTCAAAAGGAGAGATTTACTTAGGCTCATAGCTTCAGAAGTTTCAGTTCCAGCCTGCTGAATCCAAGACAGAGACATCATGGCAGAAGAGCATGGTGGAGGAAAGTTGCTCAAATCATAGAGGCTGGAAACCAAAGCAGGTTGAAAAGGGTCAGAGAAGAAGGAGCCAGTGGTCAGATTAGTTCTCAAGGCCATGTTCCCATGACTCATCTCCTTTTACTGTGCCCCACCTCCTGATACACAGTTAGCTACGAACGCTTCAATGGGTAGTGTCCTCCTAATTCAATCACCTTTGTAAAAGTCTCTGCATTTAATTGATTTGGCAATCAGGATCAACTGGCACACCGGTGTTAGCCCACTTTCATATCCCTTCTTGTTCACTGGATTTCTTTATATACTTCAAACCCACCCAAAATATTCCTCACGTTAAAGTTTTGCACTTGCTAGTCCCTCTGCCTAGGAAACATTTCCTCCCAAAATCTTTGAGAGACTGGTGCTTTTATATTATTCACATTTCAGGTCAAGACTTTGGCCAATTTAATGCCACAGAAACAAGATTGTGTCAGCATCTAGTTCAGGGCTCAGGACCCGTTCCACTTTTTCTTGTTTTCACCTGAAAGTCTGTGAATTCCTATGTAAATAAGTCTGTTCTTCCTTGATGACTGGTTGAGAGACAGCCAACCCAGAAGCCCCCATGCATGCTGCCCCATCTGATAGTAACTCATCTGTTAGATACGAAAATGTGGTTTTCTTAGGCCATCTTCTCGTTGTTCAGGCATCTGATCAGCAGGCAACATTAAACAAATGACTAAGCTCCAAAATAACCACCAAGCTGAGCTTAATGCAAATTTCCAACATATTCAGTTGTGAGTTCACTAATTGGCTGTTTAAAGCTAAATGTTGGGACAGTTTATTGTGCAGCAATATATAACTGATACATTCCCATAGGTCATGTTCCTTCTACGTGTGTTCAATGCTCCCATACAATCATGGAAGAGTCTATCAGATTAAAGAAAGAAAGAGAGAGATAGAGGGAGAGGGAGAGGGAGAGGGAGGGAGGGAGGGAAAAAGACAGAAAGGAAAAGAAAAGAAAAGAAAAGAAAAGAAAAGGAAAAGAAAAGAAAAGAAGAAAAGAGAAAAGAAAAGGAAAAGAAAAGAAAAAGAAAGAGAGAAAGAAAGAAACTGTTTGTAGTCTCACTTGGGGGCTGTGCCAACCATTCCATTCCTTTTGGAACATCTACAAGAGCTAAAACTGTCTTCAAGAGGCAATATTTCATCATACTGAATATCTCAATGAGTGCTGGGCTGAAGCCAATTCTTCATCATATATCACAGCAGAAATAATATAAGCCAAGAAGAATTTGAAGGCAGGTTTAATACGAGCCAAGAAGAATATGAAGGTTGCTGACCTAAGCATTTATTAAATACCATGTTTTCTTCCACATACAGATTTCAGTAACATTAAATTCTTTTTGCCTGGGAAAGATGAGCTAGTTATAAAATGTATCTCTGATAATTATAAGAAAAGCCTGTTGAATAAAAGTCTGAATCCTGAGGAATAACTGTGAAAAAACTCATGATTCTAATTTTGGTGTAATTGATAGGAAAATCCTCTTTCTGACAGTAATTAGCCACTAATTTTAGTTAGTTCTTAGTGCTGGGTAAGAATAAAAATCATATCATCAGAGTAAAGGAGGCAAGCTCTCTCTCTCCTAAGTTAGAAGGACATGTATTTAGTTTATCAGAGTGACATTCAGGTAGGAGATTAAAAGATGCCATGATATGATTTATGCATCAATGTTTAAAATTGTAATCCAAAGGAGTATTTCAAAATTGGTACTTGCCTAACAACACACTGCACAGTATCCCCACTGCTTGCTAAAATATCTGTGAAGGCAGAGGAAAACAAAAATCAATGAAATGAAAAGCTATAACTGATAGTCACCATACCACTAGAAACAGAGAAAGAAATTCCATTAACTTCAATAACTAAAGAGATCCATTGTAAATCATAATCAGTAGCCACTTGAAATAGAGAAAATTGTTGGCATAAAAGAATAGAGGAGCAGTTTTCTTTTATCCCTTGCTCTGTAACATACATGTCAAACACCCAAAGCCAGTACTAACTGGAAGACCAGGTAATTAATCCCATATAGGACACAAGCTAACTCAGAAACAGAGCATGTAACCCCCAAGCTTCTTATCATTAACTTCCTTTCTTGGAAAATAAGATTTCCAAAACACAAAAAGTCAGAGAGGAAGAGAAGTGGTTGCAGAGGTTGGATAATAAATACACAGCATGGGTTAGAGATACAACTTCGCTAAGTAGAATACTATGGGCAAGGCTGGGGACTTAGCTCAGCAACACAAGTGCCTGCCTGGCAAGCTCAAGATCATGAATTCGATCCCCAGTACAAAAAAAAAAAAAAAAGAATACTATGGGAAAATATGAAAATAAAAACAACCCCATTAGTCAGACATGAGGCATCTCATTTTTCATTTATTCCGCTTGTTCAAACTATCAAGCAAGAGGACTTCCTCCAAGATGGCCACCCAGATAACACCGTGGCAGGGAGGCTCCCTGAATATACCATCCGAATGCTGGAATATAAACTAATATAATAACAGAGAGAAGAAAAAAAGAGGGAGATGGGTCCTCTGGACCCAAGAAGAATCTAAAATGAGAACTGTAGCCCATGGAAAGAGTAAAAGAATGAAATAAACAAAGGCGGAGACCAGCAGCACCTCTGTCTGGAGCGGAATCCAATCAGCGCTGCAACCCAAGCTGAGAAGATACGATCTGGGTGCTGGTGATACACGGTGAAATTGCCGGTGGAATTGCTACGGTGCGGCGGGATGGCGGAGGTGGCGGTTGACTGTGGAGCAAGGTGGTCACGAGCAGGTGAGTGAGTGAACCCGGCGGCCCCCAGCCCCCCACCCCCAAGGGAGAGTGAGGGACAGGAATCCATCTTGAAACCGGAACTGCAGCTAATTAGGCACGGCTCCTGGAAGGTTGTGGCAGAAATGGCACGGGTTCCCTGTGGGTGATAGGGGAAGTTTGGCGGACGACCCAGTATGGGTTACCAGGCAGTGGCCCCGTCCTCTTGCACACTGCAGCAGACATACGCAGAGCAGAAACAGGCTTGCGGGAGCAGTGGACCATGACGGCCTCACTGGCGAGCCCAGGAAAATACCAAGACGCAAAGGCAGAGGGCACTCTCTGGACTCCAATACAAGCAGAACCAATTCCGGGGACGCTAACGCTGAAACAGTTGGGAGTCCAAAAATTAAACTCTCAGAGGAGTTGACAACTGAAGTGGGGAGACAACTCCACGAAGCTATGAAAGAAATTAAAGCAACACTGTTAGCCCACCTGAGAATTGAAATGAAATACATAATCGGTGAATCACTAAGCACCTCTAAAGGAAACATAGCAGGAAAGGTGGAGTATGAAAAATCAAAGGAAATTGAGAATGAAACAAATAAAGACTTAGAACGCATTAATCAGATTCAGAGAGACTACCAGGACATCAAAGACTCCAATAAAAGTTGGCAGAACCACTTGAAGGAAACTAAGGATAGACTTTCGTATCTGGAAGAAAGAATGAAAACTTGGGAAAGAGAAAGGAGAGACTTTCTCAAGATAAT
>RJWM01006899.1:0-81078 GCA_004363535.1 Dasyprocta punctata | reverse complement strand
CAAAAGTGTAGTTTCAGGAGGGATGTACATGGAGCAGTGAGGGAGGAAGGAGATACATGCCAGCCAGCCAGAACAGCCACAACAACCCTGGCGATCAATGAGGTGGCAGATGTCATGCAGCCTGTTTGCCCTTACTTTGATATACTTTTCTAATGAAAATATGTACTTTAGCAGAATGATAACCAGCTGTGAATCTCAGTAGCTGTGCTGGGGGAATACAGGAAGCAATTTTTGTGTTAACCCACTTGGTATGATGAACAGCAAGGTGCATGCACATGTGAAAGTATAGACAGGTGAGTTTTACCCATTTTGCACTGTTACATTTTTGTGTATTTATTATTTTTTATCACATGTTTATTTTTATTTTTGTAGAATTATCCCACCTTAGCACAATGCCACATGAAAATCTGCTTGCACAACTTAGAGGGGAGATCAAAAGCGAGTCATCAGGTGGCTCAGCTACTGATGATGACTTGGGTCATGTAAACCAAAATAGTTAGCAAGATATGACAGGTAGAGAGGTACAGAATGAAGACTTTGATTCAAATGAGGAAGAAAACAGTAATATAAATAAGTAATTGACTAGTCATAGTGTTTCAGAATGGTCATGTATACTGGAATAATCCTAGTTAGAACTAGGTCAGAAGATGTTATTAGATTCTTGCCAGGTGTGAAACCTGTTGGAAGAAATGGCAACACTGATTCAATGTTGGAAATTGTTTTTCACAGATAATATACTGCAAGATGTTTTGAAATACACCAATTAGAAAATATAAGAAAATTTTAAAAAATATATAAGAAAATATTCTATACTCAACAATAGCAATACTCAAAAATATACTCATAATCTGAACTAAAAATCTTCAGAGCTGGACATTATCATTCCAATCATGAGGATTTAAAGGACTTACAGAGAAGTGACAGATATAGTGTTGGGATTTTTGGAACAAAATTGACACTTAAGAGATTTGACTTCCTTCTAAATTGCCTATGCTTTGATGACAGAAAGACCCACCAAGAAAGAAAAATATTAAACAATTTGGGTGCTATTTGCTCATTTTTTGAAAGCTGGGTTTCAAAATGTCAAGCAAGTTATAGAACATCCGAATACATGACAATTGACAAAAAACTTACACCATTTGGTAGTTGTTGAAGTTTTTGGCAGTGTATTCCAAAAACTGCAAATAAAGCCAGAGATGGTCACATATTACAACAGAATGAAGGGTGAAATAGATATAGTTGTAGATGTAGGCAGCAACTATAATGTCACTCAAAGTACAAAGCATTGGCTAATTGTTGTGTTTTACTTGATCCTAAACATGTCAGGCATAAATAGTTTCATGGTTAACAAAGAAAATAGCACACACTAAATATCATGAAGAAATTTTCTTAGAAGATTGGGACCGGAATTGCTAACTGATCAGTTTTAACATAAGAACAATATGTATCTGCTCAAAAAACTCTGCCGAAGAATTCACAATTTGACCAGTGAACTGACAGGTGAAAGATCACAAGAATCTCCTAAGAAACCATGAATACCAACAAGATGTTAAATATGTCCTATCAAAGAAGACAGGAAAACAAAACACACATGGCTGTTCATGTAAGGGAGACTTGTATGTGGAACACACTGTTGTCAAGTGTGAAGACTTATATGTGGTAATTTAAGCAAAGATTATTTCTATGGTAGAGTTTTTGTTTGTAACTTGATTGTAGTCCTTAAAGGAATTTATTTCTGCTATTATTTTTTAGATTTTGTAAATTGCTGTGAGGATCAAATAAATTAGTGAGTTTTAAAGAGATCTGTAATGTCTAAATGGTATTTCTGTCTTGTCTTCCTGTCAGTCCATTTTACTTAAAGCTACCAGACTAATTTTAAACCATGACGTTGATTACATTATTTCCCATCTTAAACTTTCAATGCCTACCCCATTCTTCTGATGAATCAGGTTTTGGTATCTTCGGCATTTAAGAAATATCAGCTGCTTTTTTATCCTCATCTTCAATTATTTTCCCATTGTAATCTCATATTTCAAGACTATTAGGTTATGTCACAACTGTTGAATTCTTGGACCAAATTTTCCATTGTTTTATGAATATCTCTACCTACTTTTTTGCCATAGGGACTCTAATGCCAAGTATGTCCCAAATGAAGTAATAAACTTTCTTTTTATGTTTTCTAGTATCCATTCCGTTGTTGTGTAAGCCAGAAAATGGGAATTTTGTTTGCTGTATTTTTTCTCAGACTCAATTAAGAATGGGAAATTCTTTACCTGAATTTCTCTCTCAGATCCATTATCAATAGTTACCTACATCCACTAATTCTACCAGATGTTTTTTTGGCCTAATTCTTTTATGAATATGTATTTATGGAATACATTTCATAGGTGGCTATTGTATTGATTTCCTTTGGCTGTTGTAACATATTACCATGAATTTGGTGGATTCATATCATACATTTATTATCATATTTTTCTAAAAGCCCAATGCTCAATATGGATATTGCTGGGCTAAGCACAGACCGAGCTAAATCCCTTCTGAAGGCTCTAAGCAGGGATCTACTTCTTTGCCTGTTCTAGCTCCTAAAGGCCACTCACATTCCTTAGCCTGGCTTCTGCTTCTACCCTTCAAAGCAAACAATTGCATCATTTTAACTTCTGTGTCTTTCTCTGACTCTCTTGCTTCTTTCTTCCACTTATAGAGACCCTTGTGATTATATTTAGAGTCCATATGTATAATCTAGGATATTTTCCCCATTTCTCCATTCTCAAATTAGTAACATCTGCTGTCTTTTTTTGCCACCCTAGGTAATATATGCACAAACTTTGAGAATTGAGATGCGAAAATCTTTTGTGGGGGGCAAGAATGGCTTCATTCTATTTTCCATACCTGTCTTCCTATGCAATGTGCATACAAAAGTCAATGTAATAATATAGTTTCTGTCCTCGAAAGAAATGAAAGGCAATGCTGTGAAATAAGCAGGCCGTTACCATATGCTGTAAAAACTCCTGAATTTTTTAGGGATCAGGAAGGTCTTTGGGAAGAAGTGAATGGCAAGATATATGATAAATTCTGTTTGATTCCCTTGTTATATTTTAAAAAGAAAGATAATGGCACCAAAATCAACTGGAACAGTCTTGTAGATTCTAATAACACCAACCAATTTGATTCTATCACTTTGATGGTGGTAAGTAGACTGGCTTAATGTAGGTACCTGTTCAACTTTAAAGACATAAATATATATATGTATATATATATATTATTCATATTCTTTACCTATATGTTATACACCATTCAACAGATACACAAGTGAGAGAACAACATGTATGTGTGTGGCATTTTTCTATGAACAAAAGTTAATAGAGAAACGGCACAAGTTTTGCCTTCTGGCAAGTCATAATGAAAGAAGAATACAAGATGAGCAAAAATATTCACAAAATATGAGTCAAAAAGACCTGAATGTAGTTAGAGAAGTACTGATATTCTGCTGTGCTTATACAAAGCTGAAGGGGAATGGTTCAAGATTAGAGGAAATAGAATCATTTCATAAGGAACACTTTACTTGAGCAGTGGACTCTAAGAATGTATGATTGGGCTTTGGTCATGTTGGTGATGAGAGAAAAGAAGAAAAAGACAAAAAGGCCGCACATCTCCACATTGCTTCTAGGTAGAGGAGACATAGGTTGCTCTGGTGATATTTGAACTTCTAAAACAGTAGTAGAAGAGATGTGAATATTAAGTTCCATGCTACCTCTACCAGACAGAATTATTTGCACACTTCTGTTATTCCTACCACATCTTCAGAAGGATATTTCCTATAGTGCTATAAGGGAAACATGTAGAAATAAAACACATACTTCCTTGTTACAATGGGAAAGATGAAGAAATGCACAGTGGAAAAAACTACTGTGACAATAATTTCTTGAAAAAACAGAAAAGTTCAAGTATTTGAGAAAATATTTTACAGTGGTTCATTTAGGGCATAAGAAACCCTGACTGCAAAGCACTGCTATAAATAAGATGAGAAATACAAGAACTTCAAGACACAGTTTCTATTTTGACTCTATTCAGTGTGGGAGAAAAATATTATTGAGTGTATCTATCACATGATACATAATTCATACTACAAAGTTATGTTATATAAGAGTAGCAATTCAGATCAATTCTAGTAGATTTAGTCAGGGAATGCTCTTTCAAGACATGTTTCTCCTTTTCTCATCTCTCATTGAATTCCTTTTTTTTTTTTCAACAGGAAACTTCATATACTGCTAAGCTCTTTTGCTTTATTTCCCAAAACATGATAATCTTTGTGTAGAATGGCAATCTGGTGTAGACCTAAGACACATGAACTAGGTAAAGGGTTTCTCTTTATGTAGTCTTACATACACATTATCCAGTGAAATTTTTATCACTTTTTAATACATGCAGTTTCATGTCATGAACTCATTCATCTTTGCTAAAAGTTTTTATGGAAATATGAACAAAAATAGTTTCTGTCAAATATTGTTCAACTTTAATGTGAAACTTTTATTACTTTATCTTAGCTCTTCTCTCTGTCTTTCTCTCTCTCACTCACACACACACACACACTCTCTCTCATTTGAAGGCTCTGTAAGGCTTAAAGTAAAAAGCACAGAAAAATAAATCAGGTATCAATGCATGAGTACTAAGAATCAACCTCAAAAAATGATGATTATAAAACCAAAGATACCGTAGAGATCTTGGGTGATAGATGAAGAAATTTGGCACACATTTAAATTAGATCTTTCTTAGGAACAGAAGAAAATGTGATCTGAAAACTATTTATTTTGTTGTACTATTTGGGAAGAAATCCAAGGCCACCAAGTATGATATCTTAATAATATCAAACAACTACTATTGTCTTTAAGTGCCTTACTTGGTAGAAATTCTTGATAGTCCTATGACAACATCCATCAGTCACTTAGCTTAATCCTGTAAATATAGCAGTGTACTTTGGTTATTGCTCTTTTCTGATTCTAAATTACATCAAAAGACTCATTCCTCATTTTCTTTCCATTGATTTTTCTTCTAATTATAGGATTTTTCAAACTTCTTATTCTTATGCTATTTTAGTATTGAGTGACATTTTAAAAATATCATGGAAGTTGAGACTAGAATAGTGGTTACCATAGTCTGGAAATGATGTGAGAAAGGGAAGGATGGAGAGAGAATGGTTAACAGGTACAACTGAATGCGACTTATAACTTCTAAAGTTCTATAGCATGATAACTATGATTGCATGAAATATAAAATTAATTGTATATTCAAATTAGATACTTGTGAAGATATTTAAAACTCTCAACACAAAGAAATGATCGTAGAGTCACAGATACAGTATAGAGCTTGGATAACGGATGAAGACATTAAGTAAAAAATGTAATATTTGAGGTGATGTTTGTACCAATTACCCTGATCTACACAGACTGGATACATGTGTTGTAATGTTACACTGTACTTCATATACATGAATAATGACTATTGCGTATGTTTAAATTAAAAATAAGATTATTTACAAGTGAGTATTTTATTATTCATAATCCAAAAAAACCCATGATAGCACTCATGCTGACGGGGATCACGGATTAGAGATCTTCCATTTATTGGCCGGGTATGTCTTAGTATGGCATTTGGAATCAGGTGTCTCAAGGCAGGCAGATTTCAATTACAGGCATGTAATAAGACAAAGGTAGAGGGCCGGGGATTTAGCTCAGTGGCAGAAGCACCTGCTGGGCAAGTGTGAAGTCATGAGTTTGATCCCTGGTACCAAATAAATAAATAAATAAATAAAAATAAAAAGACGAAAGTAGAAACAATCTTCATGTGGTTTGGCTAGTGTCTTATTCTACAGTTTTATAGCTTTCAGTAGCCAAAAGGCCCAGGTTTATAGTAAAACACAATCTATTTTACATAAGTCTCAATTGTAAGATCTTGATTTATCAAGGAAAAAGTAAACTCAAATGGCCTCATCTGTGATATAAGCATAAATTTTAGATGGATCAAACACTTAACCATAAACACTGGAGCTATCAAGACAGAAGAAAATGTGAGTCCATTTTTTGAAATCTTGGAATGAGGATAGTCTTCCTAAGCAAGGAACAAAGCTCAGAAAACATACTTGAGATGTTATATAATAGAATAGAAACATTTCTGTCTAGTACAGAGTAACATAAAGTCGAAAGAAAAGCTGAGCAAAATTACTTACAACACATATGACAAAAGTACTGATTTTATTTATCTATGGAGAGCTCTAAGTCCATAAGAAGATACTAATAAATAGAAAAAATATACAAAGTAAAGGAGTACATTAAATATAAAAAGGAAATACAATGGCTTATAAGCATAAGAAATGAAAGTTTACTTCAGTTTAAAAATCCAAATTAATACAATAATGGTATTCCATTTATTTTAAAATGGAAAAGATAAAAAACTGATAATCATATTTTTGGCTAGAGGGTAGAGAAATAAGTTCTCTAATACACTTGGCAGGAATGTAAGTTTGTATAACATCTTTGAAAACCAATCAGGAAATAGGTATAAAAATTTAAAAATCCTTTGATCCAACCTCTGTAAGATATATCCTTACATGTACGTTCATTCATGTGCATACATTGATATTGGAAGATTACATTACATTTCTGATCATACAGTTTGTTTTGCTGTGCCTTAACAATTACCTTTTTGTTTTGCTTTAGATTCTACATCCTTCTCAAATTTAGGAAAAACTTGCAAAATCCATTCAAATAACTTTTTTTTTTTTCATATTTTGAAACACAGGAAATGCTCTGTTTTTTTCTGTGTTTTCCCGGCTTCACACTTGAACTGTTCTCTACCTCTTGAGAAGTGGTTCTTGTTTCTTTTTATTAATCCTGTGGATTGCTGCCTTCTTGGATTTATACACTGGACTCATATTTTGTGTAAAAAGAAAATTCTAGGTTGGTTAAAACTTTCCTCAAAACTATGAAGGCATTTATATTTTATGTCTTCTAGCTTCCAGAGTTGATTTTGAGATTTCTGTTTATTTCTGGAAGTCATACAAATTGTTTTCTTTTCTGACGTCCTAACATTCTGTTCCACAATGAGTGCTTTTTCCATCAATTATATTGGGCACTTTGTGGGTCCTTTCAGTTAATATACTCATGGCCTTTAAATCTGAAATATTTTTATGTATTATTATTTTATAAAGTACTATTCATTCTTTAGCCCCATTTCAATCACAGCTCCTCTCCTTTACCATAAGTAGCAATTTGGGTCTTGGTAGACACCTTACTTTTCTTTATTGTTTTATCACCCAAACATAACTCTAGAAGCAGTGCAATTTAAACATTCTTGAAAGCTTCTTTCAGTATGTTTTCTTAACAGACTTTTTCCCTTGCAACTTATAAACTGAAGAAATTAAGAAATTTAACTGGCAAAAATTTCAATAGTTTGAATTTTGCTGATTTTATCATCATGGCATCTTTAACCTACTTCTTTGTCTCATTCATTTTCTGTCCCATTTATTTCCTGACAATTGAATCTAGAGCGTTCATCAAGTACTGATTTATTTCAGAGCAAAAGACTTTTCCAGAGGTGGTGGTGTTTCTTCCATCTTTGAGGCACATGATGACTGGTTGCTTCTAGTCCTGTGGTGTTACCCACCATCGATATTTAACGGCTGCACCCCATCCATGATTCATTAGAAGTGACAAGATGGTGCACTTCCAACACAATGATTTCTTCTTTCATTAGCGGAGATACTTCTACAAAGAGTAAATTCTCGTGTACTATCTGATTACCTAGTTACATCACTCATAGAGAAATGGCAAGACAAATCCTTTAAACTTTTACCAGTTTTTAAAACTCGTTCTCTCTCTCTCTCTCTCTCTCTCTCTTTGGAGTGTGCATTTTAAAATGGGAAATATTATTTTAAGACTACAATTTGGGACCCTAGAGATACTCATTGCTGTTGCTGGCTTGATCATTGTTTGCATAACTTTTCTTTTTAGTGTTCATGCAGAAACTTCCACATTAAAACCCAAATCATGTTAACCACTTATTTATCCTGCATCAGAATATCTTTCCTTCCGTATTAAGACTGCTGGATCTTAAAGACAGTGGAGCTGACAAAGTACATACCACAGTATGTAGTACATGTTGCAATACATTTGTTATACAGGTATTCCACATTTCACAGAAAATAGTCACAGAGTAGCAATATCACCCTTACCCACACAAATATATTGATTAAAAGTAACAAAAATTTTTGCATGTGATTCCCCCTACTCTTATCAATTTTCTTATAGCTGTACTGTTTCTACGTAGTCAAAGTATATAGCCATGATGTCCTGTACTCTCCATCTTGTAACCATCCTATATATTTAGTTCTCTGAGTAAATCTATATCCAGTCTGCATTGTCAATTATATTTGAGTCACTTTTCTGTTTGCCTGAAAGTCAGTTTCTGGTAAATTTCTCAGGAAGCAATCATGGAAACAATATTCCCTGACTTCTTGAAAGATGTTATCAATTTCTCTATTTCCTCCATATCTATAATAAAATTATGGCTGAATATAAAAGGCACTGACTTAAATTGTTTTTCTTTAGCATTTTCTATATGATATTTCATTTATTTCAAGCATAAAGCATTGGTTTGAAACCCTATGATTATCTAATTACATTATTAAATATAAGGAGCAGTGCTTTTTTCTTTACCAGAGTATGAATGCCTGGAGACTTTTTCCTTAACACTCAATTTTATTAGAATATGATTTAGAGTTGATTATTTTTCATGAATTTTTTCAGATACTTAGTATTCCCTTTCAAAATGTAATACTAATTTTTTATTATATTGGGAAGGTTTACTTGAATAGTGGCATTATTTTATTTCTTTGGTCCTCTCATTTTGTTTTTCTTCTTTGAAGATTCCATTTACACATAGTTGATTCCCCTTTGTTTGCCCTCTTGTCAGCTATTCTTAAATTCTTTCCTTTGTTCCTCCACCTAGGTCTTCTTTTTTCTTTCCTCTTTGTCCCCTTTCCTCCATTCATTTCTTTTATTGTTCTTTTTATTTTTCCTTCTTTTTATCTTCTACTTGTTTTTAGGCATTTTCTATGTGTCTTAAAACATTATTTGGTCTTCCATTTATCTTAATTTAATCTTCGTTTTTGAAATTACTTTTTATTTATAATTCTTTTTTGATTTCTCTAAATACATATATCCTAATTCTGAGGTATGTTGTTATTTCATAGGTTTTATTATATTTTTCAGATTATAAATTCTATCTTTCAAATATTTCTTAGGACACCTATTATCTAGTTTTACCAAAATAGCTACTATCTAATTTTCAACTCATTTTGTTCTGTGGGTTTATATTTTTTTTAGTCTTTTTTGTTGTATTTTTATGAAGATTGAGGTGAAGGAAGAAACAAAAGCATATTTTCAATCTACATTACTTAATTAGTCTATTTTTGCCTTTTCTTAACTGGCATAGAATTTCTATATTTAACTGATTAAATAATCTTTCATTGCTTATATGTTCTACAAATATTTATTTTCAGATTCTTCATCATTTTTTAAAGAATTATTTTTACCTAATGGATTGAAATTTTGGGTTTTTTCCCATTTTGGTTTTATTCTGTTGTATAATTTGTTTTTCATACTTATATACTTAATTTGTCTGAGATATAGTCATTTTTGCATACAGTCTATTCTTTTCTCTTGATCTGTATTGTTCTTCAAGCATATAGCAATTTTTCCTTTCTTCATAGGTCTTGATTTCACTGCTATTCTCCATTTGTTTCTCTCTCTCTGAACTGATATCACAGTTTTAATAATAGTCTTATAGTAGTTCTTGAAGTATGGTGCATGTAGTAGTTACTTCTTATTCTTTTGATTCTAAATAATTTTGGCTTTTCTTATTCTATAGCCACCTCAGGTCTACAAACAAACAAACTGTTGCAATTTTTGGTTATCATGATTTGGGGTCTAAAGATAAATTTGAGATTTTTAAAAGTACTTCTGTTTTCTCCATTAAGATGACATATGATGTCCTCTCATAGAACATTTTTAGCTAAATTAAAAAGAGTATACATACATATAAAGGCGCCTACACACATACGCAGTTGCATGTGTTTACATATGATTAGAATAATTGTGGTACTACACAAATTGATAGCACTCTTTCAGTGGATGAGACGAAGGAATTTAGATCTGAAGTGAGAGAGATTTATTTTTCAATGTAAAATATTATATCTTGTGTATGTCTCTTGTCTTCTTTTCTCCCTCCCTGACCTTTCCACTTTCCTTCCTTCCTGACTTCCTTTTCTTCTTCTTCCTCTTCTCTCTTCTCTTCTCTCTTTTCCTCTCCTCTCCTCTCCTCTCCTCTCCTCTCCTCTCCTCTCCTCTCCTCTCTTCTCCTCTCTTCCCTCTCCTTTTCTCTCTCTTTTATTTTTTGATACTAAGTATTGCGCACAAAGTCAGCAATTATTCTACCACTAAAGCTATAGCCAGGCACCTACTTTTTCTATGAACAATGTAATTTGAAGGTTACACTTGATTGGGCTAGATCAGTATCTTAATCATAAAAGGTGATTGCTGTGAAAATTCTTTTTCTATAATATTTTCCTTTAATATAAAGTACTGGTACTAGAGAAATGCCCAACCAAACAGTTTCATTTTTTCAGTTTACTTGGTAATAATGACTCTCATGTCACTCAAATATTACAAATGGGAATTAATGAATCTCGTAAATGGATCTGATAATGTCTCTTATGTTATGTGTGTAGGTAAAAGGAAGGTAAGTCCACTAGCTGCTACTCATATGAAGAGCTACATTTCATTCCCTTTTCTATCACCCAAAAGCCATTCATCATATGGAATAGCTCTTCAGTATTTTTAAAGAACAAATTAGTGAACAAACAAGTCAAAATTATTAATTATTAAAATTATTTTGTTGGTGAGATGTAGTGGTTTGTTTTTGGGTCTAATATAGGATTTAGAAAATAGTAAGTACTCAGTAAATATTAGCTACTGCTTTTTGCAATATTATGGATATTATCCTCACTGCGACTACTGTTGACCTTTGTTGTTATCTGATTTTGCATAGTAAGTTTTAACTTTCTTTTCAATGCTTTGGGTGAATATAGAAGAGTTATTTATCACTATACTGGAATTCATTACTCTGACATGGATGAAAAAGTCCTCATAATATGTTGAACCTCATGAGGTAAAATGTAACAGTACTGATATCCTACATACAAGGAGAAAAATGAACAATGGCAAGGTGAAAGAAGAATTTGCTTAACAGCAACACATGTAGAAATTTTGAGAAGGTAATACTATCATAAATTATATTAAAATAAATACAGTTTGTACAATGAGAAAGTCAATGATTGTGCTCCATTAGGCAAAGACCTACTCTACCTAAGTGTTTATTATGGTTAATCTTTGATATTTTACTTCCTAACAAACTGAGATTACAGAGCTTATTTAAAGAACAGCAATTGAGATGCTGAAAAGATTTAAGCTATTTTATATTGAAGAGTTTTGCTTTGAGGATAAAATTACTCATGGATGAAATGATAGCAGTCTTTAAATGTTTGAAAATAATTCATGTGCTAGAGACTTATAATCAATATAAGAGAGACATTTTGAAAAGCAGAAAATGTACTTAACTGTTCTAGAATTATGGACCCATAATGTTCTATGGTAGGGTTCACAGCCACACAGTTTCCGTAGAAGAGGATTAAGAGGTTGGATGAGATAAACATCAAGGTGGACATTTCATATGCCATGATTTGTTTTTGTTGTAGTATGACCATATTTATTCTTGGAAAAAATAACTACCATCTAACTTGATTGATGGATTTGCTCAATAAATTTCAACTAATGTTGCTTTGAACTCAAGAATACTATTTTGTGTTTACTATTTTCAGACATAAAATAGATAAACAGAGGATTGTGCATTGATTTTCTGCAGAGGATAACATGGAAACCCATCGAAATCTGACCAAATGTTTGAAATTGTTCCAAGGTTGCAATAATTGTTTATTAATGGGTTGGTCATAGAGGTGGCAATGTATCTAACACCCACCACTTTGTCTGACACCTGGTGGGCACCATTTATTGAAGAATGAGTGCATAATTCCTCTCATTGCTTGACTGATTGTGTTCAATAGCTTCTCATCTGCCTGAGAAAAGAAGCCAGTTCCCAAGGCTCTAGTTAGTTAGACCACTTTCTAAGTCTTTCCTCACAAACATCACATGAATAGTAATGAGAGTAATTGAAATAGAAGCTGCCGTAATTCTTGGGAAAATCCCCTGTAACACAGAGGAAGGTCTCTCTGAGCATCAAATTGAGTATTTTAGGAGAGTTAGAAATGTTTTAACTAGAGGCAAGTCTCCAGAAGTGGGGCAATAGGATGGACATCAATTTCCATTTCACTGAAAATACCACTTTCACATGAACATCTACAGAATCTATTTGGAACTTTTCAAAACTCAGAAATAACATTTTATAAATTATATGCAAATATAACAATGTAGTGAAAAAAAGGAGCCATATAAATTGCACCAAGTTCTAGAAAACATACCCATCTTATAGACCATACAACACTTAGAAGGCATTTTGAACTATTTAACTTATTTAGTAACAATAGCTACATGCAGCCACAAAGATCTGCAAAACAGTGAAAATTATTTTATTTATTAATTTGGAGTAATGATCTTTAAGTCGTATTTTGGTTAATAATATGATATTCTGTTTGTTTAATGTATTCGTATCTTGAACTTTATTTCATTTACTCTTCTCCCAAAGATCATTACTGATTAGACAGTATAAGACTACAAATACGTTACTCTAGAATTCTTGTTTCTTTCCAGTAACACAATTTGACCAGGACTTGGATCAAGGATTAAGATGCATGTATCTTCCAAAATGTTATTCATCTTGTTCTCAATGGATAATAGACTTACAGTTTAAAGGGTTTTATTTAGAGCCTCTTGTTTGTCTTTTATAAACTGTTGTATATCTCTATTAAAAAAAAACTACTTGTAGGGAAAAAAATTCAAAGCAAAGGTTTTTTCCTTTCTTCTTCATTTCTTTCCTCCTTCCATTTGTTTCTTTCTTCTTCATCTTCTCTGTTCTGACAAATTTTCAAATTATACTTTCTAAATTTTTTCTCTACATTCACAGAGATAAACAGACCATAAAATATCATGGTTTCTATCAAGTCAGAGCAGGCCTAGGCAATGCAAAGAAGTTGCAAGGGGACATTTATCTTAGAAATGTTTTTGTGTGTGCCAAGCAGAACACATTATTTCTGAATTTAAAAATAGTCAACACAATTTAGAAGACATGGTAATATTTATTCATGGTAATAAATGCATTTTAATTAAAGCCATGGATGTCCAAACACAAACTGAATTATGACAACCCAATGGCCTTTTTTTTTAACAAAACCAGGATATTTGTCCCATTAATTTGCTAAAGGATATGAGTGCAGTGAAAGGATGAATCAAAAACTCTGAAACCCCTTTAAACACTCTGTCTATTGTAGGTATGGCATTCGAAAATGGTCCTTTTGTTTTAACTTCAGCTGCTGAGCTTTTGTTACTGTACCTTTATACATTTCTTTAAAGCTTTGATTTTTTATGTCAACAAAATTGCTAGTACTTTGGCTTGATTTTCCACGCAGAACTAAATTTTGTCACATTAGTACATATTTAGGGAGATATATAACATTTGTAAATATATGGATCTGAATGAGCTATCATAAAAATTATATGAACAACATAGTATATAAGATTATCTATATACCATGTAGTATACAATGGATAACTGGAAAAATGTATGTATATACATATATACACAAATATGTATATGTATATGTGTATATATATATATATATACGCTTGTTCCTACTAACTTCAGACTTCTAAATAAAATTTACTTATTCAGAAAAATTTGAGTTTTTTAGAGATACAAATTTTTTCATAAGAACCATAAAATCAGACAGCTAATTATTATTTCCTAAAAGTTAACTTTGTTCTTTCCAAGAGTCATTGGAACCCATTTGATATCATGTGAAAATCGGATTGGATGCAAGTACTTCAAAATAAAAATGTCTTATTAACAATTGATAATACAGTCATCTATTTTATCTTTTAAATCAATTTATCCAAACCTGTAAATTAAAAAAAATTAAGTTTTATAAACAAAATTCCAGAAGGAAAAGGCACTTAAGCCCTGCACATAGTCATTCTAATCTGTATTCTCTACAACTATAACCAAATAAATCTGATTTTTGGCCTTCATATAAATACAGCAAAGTGCCAGATTAAAACCAAATCACAATGCTTATGAGAAAGAATCAAGTCGGCCAACAGAATGTTTCACATCAGTAGGAAATTTGTTTAGTGGCTTCTGATAGAATCTGAAGCGTGTGTTGTTAACATATCAAGTGCAGGAGAGGTATAAGGCTATTGGAGACATTCCCTTAGTTTATTGACTAAAAAGATAAAGTAATTGCTGTAACAGTAAAGCTTGGCAAGATAATTAAATGAATGATAACAAAATCTCAGCAGGGAAGTGCCCATTAATTGAATTTATTTGGGAACATGTTTTCACAAGTATAACAAATTATCTAATTTTCATTGACATTAAAAAGTGATAGTCTATAACAACTAATTACCAGAAATGAAGGAAAAGGCCAGTACTTTGAACCAATAACACAGTGGAAAACAAAATTACTAACATAAAAGGACTGCCATGATGTTTGACAGCTTCCTAAGAATTTCATTTGTCATTTTGTTCTGTGAAAACATTTCAGTGAAACTCGCCAAAGAAAAGAATCCCAGTTATTTCTATGAAGTAGTGTCTTTAAAGCTGGAACACATTTACTACATTCTTTATATTCTTTGTTATGCTTAATACTGTATCAGCATGAGCATGCCAACAGGTGTAATAACTGTTGCTACAGTATATATTACAGCCACAGCAATTGAGTTTTGGCTCTTAATTTCTGTAATGAAATTATTGCTGCCGTCTTTTCCTACTTAGTATTACATATGGTGAACACTTAAAAATTTTTTTTTCCAGTTTCATGTTGGACAGATCAAGAAGTCTGAATTAACTTATGTTTTTTAAATCAAATTTAAAATATGGTACAATCTATAGCCATTCTCTGTTTTAAGCTGAGGTATGCCTAAATTGAACGTTTGTAATGTTTTATCAAATTATGTTTCAATTTACATAAAAGTTGATGAAATTTGTTAAATATCTGCAGTAGTCATTTTCACAGTCAATATATTCAATAAAAATTTTGAAAGTATTAAAACTGTTACCTTAATAATTCTTACCTCATACTCCAATGTCAATCTTTTGATAAATACTTGGAAAAAAATTATAGAAGAGCAAATCAGTGAAATAGAGATCATCTTGGCTTAATGATAGTAATTCTAAGGGACCTTACTTAGTTATAATTTAATCTAAGGCAGGAAAATTTGAATTAATATGTAACACCAAAATTGTATTTTAATTTTGGTGATTGCTTTTTATCATAAAGCAAATAATCATCTAAATAAATACATTTTTAATATATTGCTTAAAACTGAATAACTGTTCAAGTGGTTTTTTTTGTGTGTTTAAAAATTAAGTTTCAGCTTTAGAAACAGTACATTTCCCAACTCTCCATGAAAAATTTATTTGTATTTACTGCAAACATGTACTAATGAAAAGATAAAATTGAAAAACAGTTATTATTCTGCTGACTGTGGGACATTATTTTACATTCAGAAAACCAGAGGCTGTAATTAAAAAAATAACAACTAACACTCATTCACAACTTTACCACATGACTTGAAAACAACAATAGAACCTGGCTGTTTTATCTTCCATAAACTTGACAGATACTATCTTAATTTAGAGAAAAGAATAGGGGCTATGCTTTGTTTTCCTAAATTATTTCCCTAAATTAATATAAAGCAGATGTCACAAGTGTTATGCACAGGTAGACTGATAGATTGATACACATAGGTCAATAGGTTTGTAACTAGAAATATGGCCATCAATCAAACACAATCAAATGCTTGGTTTTGCCAAGTGAAGTAATAATGTATATGAAAGTATTCATTCACGTCTTATTTTGTTGTCACTTCTCTTTCTGCTTTTACCCTTTGTTTAATTAATATAGCAAAAGACAGTATTCTGATTAAACAGTATTTCAGATGCTAAACATTTCTTTTTATTGGTTTACATTGGCAGTTCACATTCTAAAAACATAACCACATCAGGCAAAAATTGAATATAAACCACTCTGGATTTTGAAGACTTTTACTTCTAACAGAGATTTCTATTTGAAATTATGGAACGATGTCTATATTATACTAATAGTTAACAATTGGGAAGAGAAATTGTAATTAAAGAAATTACTTGAAACACTTTTTTATTTTATGGTGTTAGTTTAATGTTTTTCTCAGCACTTAAATTCTTCTTAGGATAACCTTTATCCATAACTTTATAATAGTTTGATTACCTTTGCATTATGAATCTAGATATTTTTATTTCATAAAATATCACACATTTATTTCCAATAGACCTTTTCCCTGATGTTCAAAAAATGGAACCTGTGTTTCTAACTGAAAACAATTGGTACTTTCCTTCTACAACACCCTCATAAAAGGGGTACTTAAAAATACAATGCCAGTATTTTTCATGAGTTCCTGAAGCTTATAAATTTATAATGTCAAAAGTTCACGTCTCATCCTTGCTAAGACTTGCCTTTAAACACATGGTTGTGTTTTCTGTAGAAGTTACATGTATGTCTTCAAAAACCAGACTGGTCTAGAAAAATGACTCTTTGAGACAGTCATGTTCCTTTTGTTTTTGTTTTTGTTTTTTTAAAAAAAGACAAAACAGCAATAAACATTTTAGCTCTTTAATGAGCAAAAATCATGTCTCTTAGCATTTGACTAATAGTCATTATCCAGATTATCTTTATTTCACGCAATGACCAGTGACATGGCCAAGATGTACAAAGTTGTTTCCATCAAGTAGTATACAATATTTTTCTTTTGTATAATAAGCTTTCATTCTTGAAAAAGAGTAACTGAAAAGAAAGGTTTCTGTTACTGCAGTTAGTTTGTCAGAGAAAGTTCTTTGCATTATCTTACAAACTATCAAAATTGCTAGTCATCTGAAAAAATGTAAAAAAAAATCACGTAACTTTAGTCTAATAGAAATATAGTACAGGTAAGAGAGAAAGTATTTGTCAGGATGTGCTCTTTAAGTCCATCTCATTTTTTTAATATAAATGTACATCTGATTACATATACAAACATTTGGAAAGGTCTGTGACATACTGATATTATTGGTAAACAACAGGGAGATGAAGAGTTTCCTGTGACCTTGGAAATTCATTTAAAACCACACATATGTGTAAGACTAAAATCTTCCAGGTGTCAACCCTCTTAGATTCTGTTTCTATGTTGTACTCTACTGAGATTATGTGAGTAGATTCCAGTGAATGAATCTCAGTGAGAAAGTTAAGTGATGTGAAGCGGGACATAACTTTATATTGAATTACTATTATTAAACATTTTGTCATGCAACATGAGTAAATCAATTAACTGAGAACTGTAATCAGAATGATAATATTGGGGCACCCTCATAGCATAAAAGACTATTTCAAGTAATGCTTTGGACACACTTCACCTTACCAAAAGGAACAAAATACAGAGTAACAAAAACCACAACAAACTGTAGATCCTGTAACACATATCCAATTAGGGTTATATTTTTATAAATTATTTATATGGGAATGAAAAGAATAATAAAACAGGAAATTTTTTTCTGGGATTCATATCAGCGAGTATTCATCACTATACCTATAGTTTCTTCAAATACCTTTAATAACTAATCCTTTCTATTATTGACACTACTGTGATTTATTTTACTGTAATTACTTTTGCCCCTTAAAATCTTCTTTAGGTTCTGCCAATTGATGGAGGAAGCTTCTATTAAAAACTCCAATGGGATGAGAAGAATTTTAATTACGGCTTAATCAGCAGCACAGCCACCAAGCATATAAATTATCATGCACATCGTGCTAAAAATATCCAGTTTCCTTTATCCCCACAACTTTATACTGACAGCACTTATGTGATAATGTTGTACCTGCCAGTCTTTATACTTCTTTGTTTTACTGGCAAATTTCAGCATGAGCCTCTGCTAAGGCCATTAACAGCATTGGTGCTTTGTGTACTTATCCAAATATGTAAATATGGTCTACACAATAAAACGGCTCCAAATAAAAACTGGTGAAAATTATTTGACATTCCATTGGTGTGTCCCTTGTGCATATTCATAGTTGTTTTTAAATTTTTATTTTTCTATATTTCAGACAGTTCTTTCCTGTTTGGTGTTCCACATGCCTAATTCCATTATGTAACTTAAATCTTCAAAAAATTAATTCTTGAATGTGAATGAAAAGTATCATTCAGAACAATTTGCAATTTGTTTTTAAAGTTGATTTGTGTATATATATATACAATTCATATTTTCAAAACCCCCAAGTTCTTGATATGTATATTCACATAATATTCCTCCTTATTTAAATAGTGAGAGTCTTGTAGATTGAAAGCCAAGGAATCTTCAGGTCTTTTACTGCAATCCATCAAAAAAAAAATAGTTTGTTTCTCTTATCTGGCTATACCCTGGTTGTTGAATGTGAATGGGGGTGGGAATGGGGGTGGGGCAGAGTATTGTTCTGTCCTCCAGTAAACGTATTGAATGTGTGTAAGGGCTGAATCCCTGGTATAGTGTTGGGAATCATTGTAATGGTGTTGGGTGTCATTAAAGGAACATCATCGGGTGATCTTCTCATAGCTAGTGTGTAATCTGGGGGGCAGGCGGTCCGAAGAACCACCTCATGTGGATGGATGGATTCACATTCATGATCCAAATCAGTGTGCTTCATTTGGAGAGACATGATTTCCTCTTCTTGGGCATGGGTCAGGTCATTGGTAGTAGTGCGCTGAGGGCTACACCTCCGGTGAACGTCATGTCTCCTCTTATCCTTTTTGTAGTACAGGGCTGCAAAGGCCAAGATGTTCAGAAAAAGCAGTGATGCTCCGACTGCAATAGTGACACTCAGCTCTGTGGAGTAGTCCCTTTGATCCACTGAAAAAGGACTTGGCTGTTGTTTGGGATCATCTTGCTTGGCAGTGGGAAAGGCGGATGTGACAGGTACAGAATTTTTTCTGGTAGGTCTGAGAGTGATGTCAGTTGATGGCACTTTAGTTGTTGTCGAGGTATACTGAGAAATGTCATTGAGATTATGCAGATGAGGTACCAGCTCCAACCAGAGGTTCACCTTATTGGCTCGGTAATGCTCTTTAACCCTTGGTTTTAATCCAATATGGAGATAAAGTTGGTCTTTCTGGGAATACCTGGTCCATGCTACTTCTTCAAAGCGATTTGGTTTAGTATGAATGAATTTTGTGTCTTGAGGAACTGGTTGATTTGGGTCACTAGTAAGGAAAAAAAGAAATTGTGAAATAAATTTTTTAATTTTTTTCTTAGTTGAAATACTGCTAGTTTAATTGAAGAGGCAATTTAGCAAGCTTTTAGATTATGTTTTAATATTAACTAGGGTCACTATGGACATTTATATCTCCTAACAGGCAGATTGGTAGATGAGTGGTAATTTAAGGCATGTAAGTTTCACATTGTTTGCTCTCTGCCCATTTAGTGGTGGACTACTATCTGCTCAAAGATTTTCAAGAACTATTTAAATATTTGCAAAGATATGAGTTGTCTCATAGGCAGTGTAGTAGGATGGCATGGAAGAGTGGAACAGAATTGGGATTTCGAACTGGCACATAATAATTTGAGTGCTGGTATTGATATATACATGACATATGAATATTTATATGAAGTTGATAGACACTCAGGTTCTTTTTGTGAAAATGGGATTAATTATGCTTGACTTGCTTACATCAAATTGGAAGGATCAAAGAGCATACAGTATTATGAACTAGAGAACTCTGTGCAGTAGTACTTTTTGTTATGCATAGTTAAAAAGCAGTATTTTATCCTGTATAATTAAAAAACCAAAGCATATTTAATGATTGAGTAATGCAATAAAGACATGTCTTCCTTAGTAAACTTTTAAAAAGATAATTAATAAAGAAATAACTTTTAGAGAGACAACAATATACCATGTTGAATAAAAATTTGATATATTGCTGAATGACCCATTAAATTATTTAGACACAATTTGCACTTTAACAAATAGCTAAAAGAATGCTTTTATTAAAATAATAGTAAACTTCATTCCTTAAACTTACCCAGTTTTAGCAAAATTTGTCCAGTAAGTCATTACAACTGCACTCAGCATCACATCATTTTTAGAGAAATTGCAAGGAAATAACTCTGTAGGACCGATCATAGGTATTCCCAGTACATAAGGAACCTCATCTCCATGGGCTGCATCAGCCCACGCTGGAACCTGATCTGTTTGGCAATGATGGTAAAAAGCATAGAAGTATGTAGGTGAACCAAAGTTTGAGTGAAGATCTGCTGTGGCTACAGCCGGTGCCACCCACTGATGGTCTGTAAACAAAGCCAGTAAGGTCTTCCTTCTGGTTTCGGGGTTATGCCGATCAGCCCAGTCAGTATACATGAATTTAATGGTTTCTCTCAAAACATCTTTGCCTTCAGGATATCCATATAAATTATCAACAAAATTGGAAACAGCGAAGTCAAAATCACTAGCAGATATACCATCATCACTATCTACTATATTTTCAACAAATTTTAAACCTTCCCCTTGGTTAACTCCTAACATTATATCATAGTTGAGAAACTCTCCTTGCTCCATCAATATCTGAGGATCATCTGGTATTACATCACCATCAATCACAGGTCCAAAGGCTATGTGGTATCGGGCTGGTTGAATATCTTGATCAACAAGTTCTTTGTAAGGCTTCTTCTGGAGGCATTCCACTAACTCTACTGTATCTGAAACATTGCAGCCAACTTTGGTGGCCAACATTCTAGCATATTTTGCAGGTTGGAAACTAACAGCCCAACTGGAAAGGGCTGTTCCACTTTGAGCTATTGCTCGTTGAAAAAGTCCTATGGGAAAATCAACAAAGAGTTTCAGATGACCTTGAAAAGTGTTGCAGCAAAAGAACATATTTTAGACATGTATTTAAAAACCTAGATACATCTCAGGAAACAGACAAAGAGAGAAAGATAGAGAAAGAGAGGGAGAGAGAAAGAAAGAGATAGAAACACACACACAGAGAGACAGACAGAGACAGACACAGACAGAGACAGAAACATAAAGAGAGAGAAAGAGAGGGAGAGAGAAAGAAAGAGACAGAAACACAAAGAGAGAGAGAGACACAGACAGAGACAGACACAGACAGAGACAGAAACAGGAAGAGAGTAAAAGAGAAAGAGAGAAAGAGAGAGAGAGATTTTTGCCTAAGGTGTGGTATACAAAGTCATCCCCAGGGTATAATGGATTAGAAATGCAGACAGGTTCTGTGCTTTGAGTGGCATCTGCTTGAAGGGTGAAGAGGTCTAAATTTCACAGGCTGAGGAGACAGTGAGCAACGAGAGGAGCAGCTGTAAATACTAGTTGTAAAAATCAACAAATAATTTCTTCAGTGAGCAAAAAAACTACACATATTATCAATAGCAGGTGGAGCAAATCCTCTCTTCTTTGACTCTCCATCAGATTTGGTATTGTCTGTCTAAGACATATCATTCAATTTAACTATCTCTAGCCTCTGTAAAAGTGATTCTCTGTGTTTGTTTTAACCCAGATTTAATTTGGAAAATAATTGAAATCTCATACAATTATTGGGGCTAGGTATTTGTTGATACCCTGGGGATGACCCTAAGGTCACACACAAAACAGAATATCACTTTAGACATACTCTATCCAGATCTTCATGTCAGACATATTAGTCTGATTATTCATCATTCAGAAGAAGACATAACGATTGATGTATCTTCATTAAATCAAAGAAAAAAAAACACCAGCAAAAGAATTTGGTGAGGGGAAATTTAATTTTTTTCACTGTCAAATGTGTACTGCTATAGTTTATCATAAAATATGAAACACACATGGTCTACTGCTTTTTACTTACTTGCATTTAAGAAATGTAAATTTTGGCCCCATATGCAGTTTAAGAGCTGGATGCCACTGAAATTTGCAAATGCAGTTTTCTATTCATTGGGGTTTTGTCTAAAAAATTTGCTTTTAAAAAATATAATTTGTGCATTTTCTTTTACACTTACTATCAACTTTTAGATGTAACTTTGTAGTTCAGTTAATTAAAAATATGCTAAATCGTTCATATGTGATGAGAAAATAAATTTATACAAAGGTGTTAATGCATTGTCTGAATTAGAAGTTTCAGATTTTTCTCTAAACACACACACACATATCAAAAATTCTGTAACTTGACCCAAGATAATTAAAAAATATTCAAAAAGTTAAACAATTCTAATTCAAATTTGTTCTTTTCTAACATCTTTATGAATCTATTTTTAGATCAATAGAGGCACATATGCTGCAACGAATATTAAAATACCAATAATTTAAAAAGTACATAGGCTGGTGACATTTGCCCAGGCAAATATTTTATAAATTAATAACCTTACAGCTAATAGAAGCCTGATGATTTTTATAATTTTTTTTTACCATTTCAGGAACTCAGTGACATTAACTGAATATGCCAAAAAATATTTAAAGTATAATGAACATTGTGTTGAATATTGCCTGAAATTGCTATTTAGGTGATATTGAGAAAGTTAATTATTTTATCAGTGGTGAAAATGCTTGTTAAGTGTATGCAAGATGTAATTGATTCATGGTTGATGCAGGTCTGAGCATGGCTGTAGCTCTTTGTAGAGTTTACAGCCTTTAGGACCAGTGTCTGCATTGGAAGCAAAATCAACCAGACAATTTCAGCAGATCTCAGCATCTCCAGGTCAAGACAAACAGCACATTCTGGACATGTGTTTAGACTAGATCAGAGATAAGCCCATGTCTCTGGCCAGGTATAGACAAATTTTCTTAAAGACTACAATAAAGGGCTACATTTTCAAATTTTTTCAAAATCTTTCCCTACACTGTCAATTATTGAACAGCAATGCTAGTTGACTAAGTAACTGATTTGTCTAACACTTGTCTCAACTGAGACTGGCTTTTGTGTTCATTTTTGATGAAATGACCCTGATAAGTTTAGACAAGTTATTGTCTGCTAATCTAGCTAAACATTGCCACTAATATCATACTAAAAGTAGAATAATATGATCTATTCATTTTTAAAACCCAATTTTGGTATTTTAAACATTGAAAATGTTCTCAACTGCCTCACTTTGTCATCTGGAATCAGAATCCTACAAACATAAAAGAGAGGTCATATAAACTATATCAACCAATTAAATCTATCATGAAACATGACTGTCTCTGTATATATGCATATACAGATTCATATACTCATTTAAGGACTAGCTGTTCTTTTGGATTTCCACATTACTATACTTTTATAACTACAACATTATGTATCTGATGTTCATGTCATGAAACTCAATATTACAATTTAAGATGCTTCATGAATTACACTTGACAGTGAATAATTAAGTTCATTATATATAAAATGACAATTAAAAAGCAGAAAATAAAAGATGTTTTGTGTTGATGCATATTCTCTATTGTCCTCTCTATTATACATAAATAATAGAAAGTGTATGCTTCGCAGACTTCTTCAGCAGAACTCTTCTGTTCTTGCTGATATTTCAAATTAGTAATGCAGTTAAAATGGGTGATTAAACACATGGTAAAATGGAGCCCATAAAGAACAACCAGATGAGCCTTGGACAGGCACTTTGGATGTCAAAGCCAGCAAATGGAAACAAGAAAAATATTTCATGGATTTAAGCAGCCTCGGTACTCTACGCTGGTATGCCAAGTTATAGGGAAAAAACAAAACAAAACAGTTTTGGAGTTGAAAATAGAAAAAAGCACAAAAGAAAATGTATTTTTCTTTTTAATCAAAAGCTTCACTACTGACCTTGATGCTTTGACAATTTTGGAACATGCATGCAAAAATAATGAAATATCCATTCTCTCCTCAGACAACAAGTGAAATCACATATTTCCAGACAAACTAGCTTATGGCTGCTTCATTAGTTTCATACTAATAAAGGGCTTTAGATGTCTATTATCTTGAAAATAGGTTATATACAATCCCTGTGTTAGAAAAAAAACTTCTTTGATTTTGATTACTGCATAAACAGAGAGGACAGAACTGTGAATATCTTTGCATGATTTTCTCTGAAATCACCCTTTGAAAGAAAGAAAAATAACTCTAATGCTAACTGTTTTGAAGTGTGCTTGAAAGGGCATCTTTACCAAGCTACACAGGAGACAAAGAAAAATGTGTGACAAAAATTTAAACATGCATAGGAAAGCTAAAGAAACATAATCTCAAACAGTCATTGCGTTCACCCTAATGCTGAGTTTGAACAGAGAAATATATACAGAGCATCACATACTACTGATGGTGGTGGCATGCAGACACCAAAATTGTCAAAATTTGCAACCTGCATAATACCTTTGGTTGAATTGCTCCAACGGTTACCTTCAGAATAATGGGATAAAGTCAGCAGATTGACACATGAACCCCCAGCGCCTGATCCAAAAACAGTGATTCTCAAGGGGTCACCACCAAAGAATCCAATGTTTTCACTAGTCCATCTTAAAGCCTGTATGAGATCAAGAAGTCCATAGTTTCCCTTTGCAGCCTGGTCCCCTGTACTCAAGAAACCTGGAAAATACAAAAAAGAAGGGCCACTTAGAACATTTGTTTGACCCGACATGAATTAAATAGGTATAAATTTAAGTGTGAATGTGGACTGTGTTAATAAAGTGAGCACAATCCAAGCTCTTTAGTGAACATTATTTCCCACAAAAGAAAATAATTTGTTAAGAAAAACAGTAGTGAGTGGAACCTCAAAAATAACATGTGTCTCTCCCAAATGCTTCCCATGTTACCCAGGTAACAGGTCATGGGTAGGCAAAAGGAATGAAAACAGTCAAAGACGACTCAAGGGAGAGATTTCAGAGGGCAAGTTGCTTGGTGGAAATATTTCCAAAGTATTATGGGATGTATGAAAACGTGCATCTTACATTAAACGTCATGACAGTCTTGAAGTTGTTTGCAATCTAATATGGTCAGAATTTAAGTTTTGTGTAATAGAACATAAATATAAATATAGAGATGGAGTATGTTTCCAAATCTTATGGGAAAGTATTCTAGCAATTCTGTAAAATTATGTATAACGCTTTGTATGTGTATGCACCTGCATATTTTGTTGATTTTGGCCCATGATTATTTGAGACCATATTATGAATTACCTTCAATGCCAAACTGGGAAAAGTTGCTTAATTAGCAAATAATGTGCAGTAATTGGAGGTTTCAAATACAATTCATACTTAAGCAACTTCGGGAATTCTGATAGCTCTGCTTTATCAAGAACCAAACAATGAAGAAAAATCTTTTTAAAAGATGCAATTTAGGTAGAGAAAAGATTAAAAGAATCTGAACTGGCAGACAGGCAAAGGCAACTGAAAAAAGGAATAGAGAAAACTGAGGCAGTGAGAGCTGAGCATTTTTGTCACTTTTGGAAGTTGTTGAGAGAAAAGGCAAAGATAGTGCTTTAGTATTACTTTTAACATATTTATTTTGCTGACAACTTGTGTTATAATCACTTTTAAAGCAAACATCTATTTTCTGCTATATTTTTGTTATAAATAGAAAAAATGTTTCAGAAAATGTTGCACTTTATGGACTATTAATATATTACATAGAAAATATTTAGAGATATTACACATAATTTGACTGATTATATACAAGAATATAATTTTCAATATCCACAAATTTAGAAAATAATTTTTAAAAAATCAGTTCTCTCTGCTATGGCAGATATTATAGAAACAATATAATGGGTCATTGCTTAAGTAAAAAGTTATTTAATTTTAAACATACTTCTTTATTTTATAGAAAAATGAAATCAGTTGTATTTGTGAAAACAAGACTATAACAGCAATTCTTACCAGTTGAGTAAAAGTATCCATAATCCAAATGAATGTATGGACAAGACTTTTTTTTAGGATGAATACAAAGAAATATACAAAGGCAAATCTTTCTAAATACTTTTGAAAACTGAAAAACTAACGTGGTTATTCCTTCTTTTCCTACAAGATCCAAAGTTCTAAATAACGTAAGTACGATTTAGTTCACTGTGCGTATGTATACTTAAGTAACTCTGAAAATATAACTTATCCTTAAGTTCAAGATTAAAGTTTTACAAATGTATTTTGAACAAACATATCTTCCTGACTATACCCACTTAGTAAATATGCATAATGATTTAGAGAAATTTTCATGATGTTTTCTTACACAGAAGCATTTCCAAGTATACAAAAGATGACACAAAAGAAAACAAAAGCATGGCAGGGAGCTCTTAACTTTCCTTACTATTACATGAAGTTTGATATAAGAGAGAACCATTAGTTTAATTTCTGTTACAAATGTTTTGGTCTATGAAAATAGATTGATGGCCTGAATCTTGAAAACATCAATAAAGAAACTTAGTAATAATTGGCTAGAAAAGACTATAGAAGGATTAAAGAGGTTAGGAGGTTTTGTATGTATATGTGTCTGTGAGTATTTGTGTATGTGTATGTGTAGAGAGAGAAAGAGAGAAAGAAAGAGACAGAGAGAGAAAAGAGATAATAAATATTAATGAGAGAACAAGGTCACAATATCAAAGCTCATGGTAGTGTATTACCGATAATTGTGTAGCACAAAAAGTTCTCAGTTTAGAATTCGAATTTTTAATAAAACTAAGCCACTCAGCACAACAGGAAGATTTGTATTTAACTCCCCTTGAAATAATGTTGAATAACTTTACTTACATTTAAATGATTCTCTATAGTCATACAAATTCGAATTGTTAATAATCCTCATTCAATGTGTAACATGTACAGAACCATATTAATCAGGCAATTAACTCTAACTAAATAGTATCTCTTCTATAATTTCAGTTTTAGTTGCAGTATTTTCATCTGTTTGGTTCACTGGTCAACTAATTTGGTATTTATGTAACAACATTATATAGTCACAATATATGCAAGGCTCCAGGTTCGATTCCCAGCACAGCAAAAGGTGAAAGTTAGCTTTATATAACACTAATGTAAAAACATATCAAGTCTCTGAAGATTAACCTACACTTTTTAAATAATCTCCAAAAAATTTATATCTTGAAGACAACAGGTTTTTTTCAAATCAATTCAATTGGAAATCAAACTTTTAAAGTATAGCATGGAAGATGGCGTAATTGATTCAGTCAAAGTTATGTGTTAGTTTTAAAATTATTATTATTACATCAAGTTCCAATTTTTACCCATCAGTATTGAATTTCCCTCACTCTTGATTATATTTCATGTGTATGCTATAGTATCTATCTATCTATCTATCTATCCATTATCTATCTATCTATCTATCTATCTATCTATCTATCTATCATCTATCTGAAAGCACATGATCATTAAGGTGAATTTAGAGAGTCACTTTGACTTTTCTGTTAGGGAAAAATGATAGCTGTTTTCATTATTAAGCCCAGTCAATCAATCAGATCATTTCTTTTCAGACCTGGTAAAGTTATCACCATCATGCTTTCATAAATTCTTTGATTTCTGATACTGTAGTCAAACAACATTCTGTGGCTCAGCAAAGGCCACAAATGAAAATAAAAATAAATTGCTGGCCTAAAATTCACAGTTAACTATGCAAGTGATCTACATGCATTGACAACAGTTTGAATAACTTGCTCTCAGTGAAATAATCACTTAAAGTTCTTTCTTAACTGCTTTAGGTGCTACACCCTTAACAGAAGAATCATTTTGGAACATTCTACTGGAACTTCACATTGCACTGCTCAGGTACAGTCCAGACACAAGGGAGCTAGCTCAGTTCTGCAGAGGTCTCGTAGTGCTGCTGACTTTCATGATTACTCTGGAGAAGTTTCCCTGAAAGTCACTTAAATCCATGTTAACAGTTAGCTACCACCCTTGCTGATCCTTTCTCAGTCTTCATTTTCAGCTCATACAATATGTGACTAATTGATGTCCTAACGCACTGACTTTATTTTTGTAAGAGTACAATAACGACTGCAAAAACTCTATCCCTTTTCCAGAGAGAAGCAGCAGAAGTTTTGAGAAAAAGTGAACTAATTACTTGAATAATCAATATAAAATCTCAAAAAATGAGTACCTCTAGAGACTAACTGTCCAAATTCTCTACTGCAATGATAACTGAGAAATGTTTCATTTCCTTTATGTATTCATTGCAATAATCATGGAGTTATTTTCTCAAATACATACTGGGTAAAGAAGGAACACACAGGTCCAGTTCCTATTGTTTATGTCTCTGTTCTTCACCCTAACATTAGGAGGCTCCTGTTCCGTTTTCTTGGTCTTCCTGCCAAGAAAAGTTTTCCCAGCTTGCCCTGAGTTAGACTATAATGCACTTCTTACCCTTCTGATTCTGGACAATAAACATGGTACGACAACTGACAAATGACCTGTGTATATTGAATAACTTTTCTCACAAAGAAATGAAAAAAAAGAAGTCTTCCTTTGAAAGGGCTATTAAGTGAAAAGAAATTATACTGTCTATTTCTAATTGTTCTGATTTCACAGAAATGTGTATAGTGGTTGAAATGCATGGTCTACCTCAAGGTATGACATTGCTTATGTATGGTGGCTACCAGATAAGACAGGTCTTTGGGAACTGGGCAGTTCCTGAATCACACATACTATGTAACTTCAAAAACAATGACTACTATGCAAATTTTGAAAACTTCTGTCTAATGTTTATTTTTGTACTACCATTGTTGCATGGGTATATGTGCTTTGTAATATGTATTCGTAATCTGTTTGTAGTTTCCTACACTAAGATCTCCAATTCTTGTATTTGTCTCCAAATAGCCACTCTATGCATGTGTGGTGAGTGAAAAAATAAATTAAAATAATATAATTCTCTATCATCACATGAAGATCAACAGTTAGGATCCCAGATGAAAGAGGTTTATGTGTCTTTCTTAGGTGGTAGCAGTGAAGTGGGAAATTAGGAAACATTCCTCTTTGCAGCCAATTTGAGTGGGAAGTAAGAGACAGTGGATTGCCAGGGATTTGGCTTAGTGTGTAAGCGCCTGCCTGGTAGGCATGAGGTTGTGAGTTCAATTTCCGGTACCAAAAAAACAAAAACAAAACAAAACAACAACAAACAAACAAACAAAAAAGAGACAGTGCATTGCAGTAGCTTTAAAGGTAAAAAAACAAAACAAAACAAAACAAATAGTAAAGCCCTAGGTGAAACCTATTTGTGAAAAGGACAGGTAAGTAGGCTGGTAGTCTATCTGGGAATCTTGGTCCAAAGACATAAACTTTGAAAAGCATTTGAGATTCAGTATTAGTCAACATTCTTAAGAGTGCCAGGCTTGGGATAACTTGTGTGTATATAAGCAAGTTACCGTGTGCAAACTTGGTAAGCACATGAGTTTTGGTTTCCTAACATAAAATACTAATACTACTATCTGTTCTGCAGAATTATCACTATAAAAAAGAGTGTTATCAGCACATAGGAGGGCCTAAAATATACTGGATAGAAGGACGTTCCTATAACCAAGAAAATTTGACTTGTTTGTGATTACCACTTATTTCATTTAAATAACACAAACCATCCTTAGATTTGAAGTGAAAAGAAGCATCAATTTCAAGTGAATTTAAAGGAAAACAATTACATTTTTAAAAAGGTTACACAGCTACCTGTAATATAGACAGTGTGGCTAAATTTATGACAGACTTTTAGATTGTTCCATAGAGAATAGTTGACACGACATTTCATGATCCATATGCTACCATCTTAGTTTTAATTAGGTAGTAAGAGTATTTGTTATAAACAAATTTAAAGGGTTCTATCAAGAGTGCAAAACATGTCTGCATTCCCTGTAGTTAGTTACTCAGGGCTCAATCAAACATTTAATTGGGTTAATTTACATTGACATTAATTCTGTAAGTCAAAACATTCTGATTAGGATGAAGTATAAATCATTGTATCTTAATTTGCTGGTAAATCACTGTTTTGGAATGGTTAAGAAAATTGTGAGTCCATATTAAAAACTGATTTTTAGGTATAAAAGAAAAATAATGGGAATAAAAATGGCGATAAGTGAGGGAGCGAGAAAGAGAGAGAAAGGGAGAAAGGGAGAAAGGAAAAGAGAGAAGGAGAGAGAGAGAGAGCGAGAGAGAGAGAGAGAGAGAGAGAGAGAGTGCGTGGTATGTAAGTGATCTGACCATTATGAAGTAGGCAGCAGTACTTGACTGCACATAGCTGAGACCTGACTTGGAAGGAGGGAAGTTATGTTCTCAACCTACCTGAACCTCCATAAAGACATGTTAAAAAGGGAAGCACAGGGGATAAGGTCTGTGTACTGAATAAAGTTTTTAAGATAATTTGTTTAATATCATACGAATATGGACCATACCAGATTATTTTACATATTATATTCTTAACACCTAAGTTTTTTGAGATGATAAAAGTCATCCTAAGGTTTGACATTTAAAATCTGCCATTCATTAAATGTTCCTTTTATTATATTCTTCTCTATTAAAAGCTAACCTGATTTAGTGACTTTAAAACTTTTTATTTTTGAACACTTTTAGTATGACAGAAATGTTTTAAAATAGTACAAAGATACTTTTCAACTTTTCATATGTACTTTTCACATATACTTTTCAGCCAGATCTCCTGCATAGTAAAATTTTAGTCTCCTTCCCTCCATCTCCACCTTCTGCTTTCTCCTCTTTCCTTTTTCTTTCTCTCTCTTATTAAACCTGAAATTGCATATTATATTTAGTTCTCTATTTAATCTCAGCTTTGAGAATTATGTTGGTCTGTTTTTTTTTTTTTTTGACATTTACAGTTTTTAAAGATTATAGGTTGGCTATTGCATAGAATGTAGCTAAATTAGAATTTATCTGATGTCTCTTCATGATTATATTCTTGTTATGAATTTTTGGCCCAAGACCAGAGACAGGTGTCACTTCAGTGAGACATTATAGTAGGCACATGACGCTGATTTGCCCATTGACTGCTTGGTTAAAGTGGTAATCTGCCAAGTTTTTCACTACAAAATTATGATTCTTCTCTTTGCAAGAATAAGTATAAAGGAGATGGGTAGAATGAGAGTGTGTATACATGCTTTTTTTTAAACACACTAATTTTAGCATCTATTTATGATTGTTAGAAACACACAATTTCCTCCTTTATTATTAGTTGGAGTGAATGTAGAAAAACTTCCCTTTTGCTCAATTGCTATTCATTCATTCATTCTTTCATTTGTATCATTGTGACTTAAAGGTTCTTATTTTATTTTAGGAGTTATAATCTTTTACCATTATTATTTACTTTGATGATTAAATTGCCCCCTTTTTTGACCTCTCAAAGTCTTCTCAATAAGAAGGTTCCTGGATGATTTCATTTCTTCATTACTCTTATTCACAGATTCTTCTCATCAGAAGACTCTTTTGTGTGTGTGTGTGTGTGTGTTTTTGTTTTGTTTTGTTTTTGTTTTTGTTTTTTTTTTTGCAGCACCAGGAATTGAACTCACAACCTTGCGCCTGTCAGACAGGCACTTAACTGAGCCAAACTCCCAGTCCTGGTTTTTTGAGGCAGGGTCTCACTGTGTAGCTCAGGCTGGCCTTGTGCTCGCATTGTAGCCCAAGCCGTCCTCGAACTCACAATGCTCCTCCTACCTCAGCCTCCCAAGTGCTGGGATTAAAGGCGTGCGCCACCATGCCCGGCTTGATCTGTCGCTTAAATGATCAACTCCTTGCCCCTGAGGCTCATCTAAGTGTTATTGTCAGGAGGACTTCAGAAACAGTTAATAAGCCTTCTCCTAAACATCTAATTTAGTCTGTCATTCTTTTCTAAGTGTTTACTGGAACCGAATTGTAATTGTTTAATCCCTTCCTCAGACTGAGCACAGTGCCACACACCTTGTTCTTGTATAATGCTAATGGAGTTAGAGGTGGCTATTTCTAAACACTTTTTTCTTTTTTTGGTATCAAGCATCAAACTCGTGACCTTGCACTTACCAGGCAAACACTTGAGCTGCTGAGCTAAATCCCCAGCCTGTTTGTAAGCACTTTTGTTTCCAGAAAAAAAGTTGAGAACATGTATGACAAAAGAATTGGTTAAAATTTCTTTGTTTTCACAGCCTGAATATGTATGTATATAATCTGACTTTCTTGTGTTTACAAACATCTAGAAAATCATTTCTGATATTATCAAGACAGAATGACCTAGGTAGAACTAAATATGTACAAATAAACTGCGTGAAGGTGATGTTTATTTTCATCTGATACAGTTATCTGTAAGTATGGGAATCAGTTATATTCAAAGATAAAATCTAAGAATGGTATAAGTATTCCTCCAAAAGTGGTATAGAGACACATATAGAGAGAAAACTGTCTGAAGTAGTTAAAGCTATTATGATGCAAGAAAAAACTATATTTAACTACCTCTCAATAATCAGCTCTTCCACAAAAGTTATGCTAATTCAAATTTCTCACTTCCCCAAATTTTAAAATTCAAAGATACTTAAAAATTAACTTTTCCTAAGAAATTCTAGTAGTTTTTAAAAGTCAGGCTTATGAACCCTGTATGATGCCTCATGGTATGCATTTTGGTGCAGCTGCTGAGTGTGCATAAAGACACCAGAATAGGGACCTGAAATATCCCGAGGCAAACCACTGATTCTATTGGCCAGTGTTAACATCACCAGCAGCTAGCCTCAGGGAATTGTATTTACTTATGCCAAAAGGTTGTATGATAGCTCTGAATTAAATCGTAGCAATTAATCCACCTAATATTGAAAGCTGGGATGAATTTTTGCTGTTGGATTCTACTGAAGCCTAAGAACATGGTGATACTGGCTCCCGAAATCCACTGAAGTGTTGCCCAAAGCCCAAAATCTATTGCTATGTTAACTACTGAAAGCTCACCAAGGAGAAAATTATTCATGTAGCTTGGCCTTCACTTAGAGGAATTTTTCAAAAGTTTTCCTAGCCTTGCAATTTGTACTAGTAGCTAATATGGATCTTCAGCTCAGAGGGTCATGGAATGCTGTTCAATAACGAAGGAAATATTGAAACAAGTGGAAGGTCAATTTAGAGGAAGCAGTGATCTGAATCTCCCCCAGGGTGCCCTCATATTAAGCTCTGATTTGTAATTGAAAATAAATCTTTCATGTCCAGTGACAAGTCTGAGGTCCTATCCTGTGTGCAGTTTTCACTAAGCATTATATTTTCCAGCTTGAAGACACTGTCCTTTTCAGCTGATTTGACCTGTAATGCTACAGTTGGATGTTGGCTGCCAAGTGATTAGCTATTCAAGAAAAAGTGAAACTAATCTCTGTATTAATATACATGAGGTAAAATGAGAAGAAATCTGAGACTTGAAGGCACAGAGACTGATGTTACAAGCTGTGCAGCGAGGCATCCTCCCCCGGATCCAGTAGCAGAATCAGACCCTGGAGAGGAAGGGTGACATTTGGCAGAGGTGGTGCAAGAGACAGCTGCTGTGGGTTGAAGTGACAGTTTGATTTTCTAGCACTTTAATGTAAAGAGTTGATCTTTTTTTCAGAGTAAAAAGAGTGTTCTGTTTTTATGCCACTTAGCAAAAAGTGTACAAGTGCAGGCTTCAGTCTCTTTTTCTTTTGTACTGAGGTCTTCAGGGGAGCTATGTTGAAAACAAGGCATGATTTTTAATTTCCTAATGTTACAAAGCACTTCTACAATATTTTTTAGCTGTTGTAATCCTGGCTTATCTTCCATTAGAAATTTCTTTTTCTTAAAGAATCAAATAATTACATATATTAATTAAAGACAGTGAAAGAATTTTATATAAATAATGATTCGTCAAATCAGCATCTGCGAAGCACCTGCTCTTGGCCAGCCATTCTGCCAGTTGGTGAATATATAAAGTCTAATTAAGACATGCTTCATGTTCTCCCAAAAGTTATTTCAGTTTTTCTTAAATGTATACCTCGGCCTTCCTGAAATCTCACCATGGACGGAGTGTGTGAAAAAGATTCTTCAGACCATGTCTAAGTCAGAATTTTCTCTAAAGATTATCCTTATATTTCTCAAAGGAAAAGAGAAACTGGATTTGAAAATGTCGGCCAATAAAATACTTGCTCCTATCTTTAAGGTTCTATCTACTTGAAAAATTCCCCTAAAAACTAATTTTTTCCTCTCTGCTAGGAAATTCTGTCCATTGAAATATCTATTCAGCTTAAGTCCGTTTTCTTCCTTTTTTATTTATTTATTTTTTCTGTGCTCACAGAAGATGGAAAACATCTGGCAGTTTCTTCTGGCAAGATATTTAAGCCAAATACTTTCTTGCTCTTCAGGCAACATAATCCAATTCTTTTTGTCTGCATCGTATGGTACTGTTTTCCAGCACACATATAAATACATGAATAAGTAATGTAGATGGATGTTTGTTCATCAGAGCCAAGTTGGAGTAGTTTAATTTGCAATTTGTTTGAATAAATTTAATTATGACAAAGGCAATGTTATCAATTCTACAGAAAATAATGTGCTTTTTAGGCTTTTCACCTGTTATGCATGCCAAAAGAAACAGCATTATGCAGCATGCTAGCATACTCATTTTTTTTTTTTTTTTAATTTGCTAAGAGGGGCTCCTGGTACACTGTGGGCTTTCCTGGGTGCCATAAGATAGTCCATGGTTGTGAACACTGTCTCGACAGAAGTCAGCCTATAGGAGATGCCTTTTTAAACTTTTCACAAAGTTACCTATGGGTTAGAAAGCAGCTCTCCAGGAATTTAGGCCAAGTGTTCAGCTTTAGCTTTGGTTGCAAACAAACTTATATTCTTTTTTCTAAATATTGAATGGATGCTATCCCATAATTTCTTACAAAGAAAAAATACTAATTTTTTTTCATATATTGCAGACTTCAATTCAATCCAATATTAAATAAGCACTATTTGTAAACTTTTAATTTGTCAATCATTAACCATTTCTGTGAATTAATAGAATTTATAAATGTGGCGTTTTCTTATTCTGAAGAGTTTTCTTTTTAAAAAAATCAGAGTTAGTTAGTATAGCTATGATCAAAGATGGATTTTACCAAAGCACATGATAAAAGTGATCACACCCATTACAGGTACAAATTGGATAATCAGAGCAACTCTTGGTTTCCTGCTAGGCTGAACTGATATGGTAATACCGTACTCAATGATTTTTTTTAAAAAAGCCCTTTGCTTATTAAAAACAGCATGTCAGATTCTGCCCAAAGAAATCTCATTCAGAGGAACAAGCCTGGCTCCAAGGGTAGACAGAGTGATCAATATTTGATTAGCTATATATCCTAGGTCACAGCTGCTCCTTCCCCTAAGCTGGGCCATAGTTCTTCTTAAATTATTAATGATCTGAAGTAAAGGATGTTAACTTCTCAAACTTGGCTCCAAGGCCCAGCACCAAGTCTGCTTTGCTAATGTGACCTCTCTCTCTGCTTTCGCCTTTGCCTCTTTGATTCAGCCAGGGCAGAGATTTTGTTCCTTTTTTATTTCTCCTGACTTTGGAGTCTATCTCTGGGCTTTCCCTTATGCCAGTATTCTTCTACTTTGTTTCCTTTGTCATCTTGAAGTTTTTCTGCAGTAGATTTTCACTCCTCAAGTGAGATTTTTTCTCTTCACAACCTTTTATAAACCCCTAACACAAAGACCTTAAATTAAATAAATAGAATTTAAATAGAAACCAATTTTAATGCAAATGTGGTCATGCATCCTATAGTATTTCAGTCAATGACAGATCACTGTGGATTGATGGACCAATAAGATTACATGACCTGGTGACGTTGTAGCAGTCTTAATTTGCCTGGGTGTGCATTGTGATGTTCATGCAGTGAGAAAACTATGTAAGGATGCATTTCTCAGAACATTTCCCCACGGCTAAGAGAAAAGTGACTGTGTGTCTCTTCATTTTACAATATAGACTGATTGCATAATTTTTGTAATGTCTATTCTATTATGCAGCAATTAATCATGATTATTAATCCTATGTGATATAATTAGAACTCACTGAGAACTTTATCCTGTGCTAGGCACTTGGCTGAGTATTTTGCACTCCACATTTCTTTTAATTTATAGAATAGCCCTGATTAGTAGCTAAGAGTTTCAGGTTCCCTAGTGAGTTAATGACAAATTAACTGAAGGGCTTTGTCCTGAAATACACACTTAATATTTTAATAGTGAAATGTGGCCTTGTATATGCTCTGTTTTTTTTTTTTACAAACAAAATGTACCTTCGCTTCCAAGACCAAAAAGATAATTTTTCTCATATATCTGTGAAACTCTCTTCTGAGCACCATTTTTCCCTTAACAAATCATCCAGCCTACTCCCTTCCATTCCTTGATAATATAATCTTCTCCTTTCCAAAGGTCACACTCCAGAACAAATGCATGACCCATTTGTGACAATGAAACACAGCAGCCTCTTTCTTACAATACAAAGGCACAATCAGAGAAGAGAAAAATAACTAAGCGGAAAAAGAAAGTGAGAGAAAACTCCCCTGGTTTTAAACATAACTCAGTGGAAAATTTGTCTTTCATCAAAAGTATCCAGGCTAATGACTTGTGGTTTCTTCAGCATTCATTTAAGTAGAATAGAATGCACTTTTCATAAAGTAGGTAAGTGGATAAAGTACCAATTCAATTCTACGTTAATTTTAAAGGGATATGAACCAACTTCAGTTGTTATGAGCACTCATCTCAAAGCCAACTGTCAGAGCTCTTGGGAACAGAACTATCTAATCTTATTTCAAGAAATGGCCATGTTCCCAGTCATGCAACTCAAAGACTTTAAAGAACTTGACACTGAATCTTTGTTCTGTTTCATTCTTTGTCTCCTCTGATGGAGGGGTGGTGTCTTCTAATTATATTCAGAATGTATCTTATAGTTCAATTCAAAGCAAAATTAACTAGTAAGTTTGCAGAGACATGGAAAATAAGTAACGTGAATCAGAGCAATGACTCTATAATGAAAGTGAAAGAATTAATGAAGTTCTCAGTTTAGTACTAAACAAAAGGAAACAGTCACACACTGTAAAAGATGGGGGAGAAGTATAACCTAAAATAGGTATAATTTAATATCTAGAAAAGAGGACTTCAGTTGTGCATCATTGTATTCAGAGTCCAAGGTCATATCATTAAAACACAAATAACGCAGTTACTAATCTGAGTGTTGTATCCTCATTAGGTATTCTTACAACTATCATTGGAAATCATTATCACATGTAGGATCATCACAAGTCAACTGGACATGGATAAGTCACGGAGTAGAGGGTAGGGAAGCAGAAGTTGGGGAGATGATGCTATGGAGGCAATATAAAGAACTTTCATATGAAGATTTTATAGATTATACTGTCCAGTGATATTGTCTAAACTCTAACATTGTAATCTATGATACAATCCTTAGAGTTTTCCATTAAATCATATTTCTGTAGCACTCTGTAACATATCAAGAGTGTGAACTGGTGACAATACACATCTTGGGGGGTAATCTTTATAAATGACTATCCATGTATATAACTATATTTCATATTAGACTGTAGGCATTTGAGGAAATTGAGAGAAGAGAAAAAAATTCATCTTTGTATCTCCTGCCAGCTTTTAGTGCATAGTAGATTTTATGTACAAATTCACAGAACGGGTGAAAGTATAAATTCATCTAGGTGCCATTTCTTCTAGGTCAAAATGGGATCTTGATTCTGGTCACTCTCCACAGGTTACCTTGCTTGCTGATGATCTAGTTCTGCTCTAATTACATACACAAAGGTGGAGTCTAAAGTATGGTCACTACCAGTGCTGAAGCAGAACTGATTGCACAGTGATCCATGTCTATTAGGAACACAGTCAATGTGAAGGAATTAGTTATGCTTGGTGTGCTATTTTTGAGCATGGACACAGCCTAAAATCATGTCCTGTAGATAATTAATTTTTTAAGAACCTGTAATTAACATGCATCACACATCTGCAGATTTTCAGACAGATTCACAGACATTCTCAGCTTTATTAATATGAGGTCAGACTTTGGGGCAAAGTGCGGTAGTAGCCAGTACTGTGGAGCTTGAAAACCTCTCGTCTTTCACAGCCAGGGTGGTTCCAGCTGAGATGGCTGTTAGTGACTTCCTGAGATAACTGTAATAGACTGTTGGCTTCAGCTGTCTATCTTGTCTCCAAGCTGGGCTGCATGATTAGTGAGTGATGAATTCAAGTTGGTCTGGTTGACAGCTGTCAACTACCGAGAGGCTACAGATAACTGTAAGTAAAGTTAAAAGATTGAAGAGACTTCTAGAATGTGCCGATAATATCATTTAGATGAGAAGTCTGAATAGGAGGTAGAATTGTGAAAAAGAGCAGCAACAAGGAAAATCTGTCACAGGGTCCTCCTGAAAAATTTGAGAGACAGATTTAGCCGAAAAATTGAGATGGGTTTTTCTCTCACAGATACTAAGGCGTACCTTGTGCCAGAGAAGGATGGAGAACCCATGTTTAAAGGAGGCTCATCAAATGGGGAGCCTGTTGTTGTCAAGAACTGTGTTTTACAGTTTCTAGGTGATGTGTATTTCTAGGAGTTGACATATAACAGTCACTTAATAAATGTACAGTGTCTTCAACTGAAAGTGGGCACCATTCTATTAAGACTGGGCAATAGTCTTTGATGCTGGTTTCTAAGTACTGTAACAGCAAAAAACAATGAAGACCCAGAAATGTTATAGGCATTTTGAAGAAGCATCTGCAATGTTCCCTAAAGTATGATTCTTGGTAATTTAGAGAATGCTTATGATGTGTCATCCTTCAGGTTTGTAAATGGTCTCACAATGCAATTTCCTGTGATACTAATTCTTAAGAATTTTTCTGTTCTTTATCCCTATCTGGTTCATAACATTATAATGTTAAGGATCTGTGGACATTTGCCTTGGATTGCCTCATTTAACTAGTCAGTTTTTCTATAGCAGATTAGTTATCTTTCTTTTGGTTTCTGCTGATATAATCATCCATGTGGCATTTGCTGATTATTAGTGCCCATTTTGGTTCTGATAATTCAATGAGAAACCTTTAGAGTTAATACAAAATATGTCCTAACATACTTCCTTAAAGTGGTAGGTGCTCAAATAGATGTTCGATGAATTGGTAACAATATGTATTTGTTCCTTGTTAGACTGTAATTATTTGAGGAATTTGAGGGGAGAGAAGGACACTTCATCTTTGTATTCCAGCAAGCCATTTCTCCATTGCAACCACTGCACTACCCATCCATTCATGAGACTGTTTCTTCCAGAATCTACAAAATAGTTCTATTAAAAATGGAACTAGGGTCATAGCAAACTTTCTCTAAAGGCTAGCCTTGTCTATTTCTCCCACAAAATCTAGTGTGTTTGTATAATATTGCATTTGTAATGCCAAGCAGTTGGATTTAGAGATAAGATCATATATCAAGCACTCAATGTACTGAAAGAGTAATAACTTCATTTTCAATTTACTTAGGCAAAACAGGTCATAAAGAGTACAATGGAAATCTTGCTCGCCATTCATGTATCTTTTAAATCTTTCTTCTTTTTCTAGCTTCAGCAATTCTTCAGTGCTATCCAGCACAATCATTCACATTCTTAGAATATTTGTTTTGAGAACAGTTAAATAACCTTACAAATGAATTTAAGCTAACTTACTTCAGAATAATTAAGATTATTGCTAGGTTTAGATCTAAAATGTCCTCAAAGAGTCTCATGTGTTTAGAGGTGAGGCTTTTGAAAGTGATTGAATTATAGGGAGTTATGTTCATCAGTAGATTATTTTACTGAATGTGATGTTAAGAGGTGAATCTGCTTGCAAGAGTTGGGTCATTAGGAGCATGACCTGGTATAAAACAGTCATGTAGCGTGTATCTCTAGAACTCTCAATAAATATACATCAAATTGAATTGAAAATGGACACAAATATATCAAGACTAGAGAGTCACCTTTTGATAGTATCCAAATTATACAATTTTGGGTTTGTATTAGTTTATTAATTCACCATGTTAAGTAACATTTTTATTTAATAAGAGACTTGGGGATGACATTTATGGCTTATTATAGATCTTAAGAATGCCTTAACTTGAAGGCAGACTCTGCAGTGCTCACCAAGCATTTTCATGGGGGTTTACCTGTTACTCCCTATCTTCATAGCTGGTCAGAATTTAACAACACTACAAAAATAATTGAGCAGAATACTTGAATCAGAACATAAATTACTCGATTCATTATTATAGAGCACTTATAGAATTTACTTGTATATGTAATCCTTGGTATCAGTAATAATTACTAGTCCAACAGAGAATTGGGGGACAATTTCATCACCTTGTGGTCTTTGTAAATTGTACCTATATCCTTCAGGCTCTGGGTTATTGTATATCTCATTTATTTACATTGTAGTTTTTAATTTCAAGGAAAAACTAATAAATCAAGAATATTTCCCTAAATAATGCTCATAGAAACAGAACAATGCACTTCAAACCAGTTATCCATGGCTATCTGTAATATGTTCTTGCAAATTTTCTAGAATTGGTAGAGTAGAATGAATAGTATTGAGTTCACTCATGTTGCCCTTCCTCCAATCTAGATAAAGAGTGTAAGTCATGTTTTATCTATTAAACAGCAGTAGCTCTGTAGAAGAATCTGTTAAAAAATAACAGGGGTGGTTGCCTTTTGAATTAAAAATCACAGACTCTAAATGCCACTTTGAAAAAAAATGAGTGCTATTAATCTCTACTTCCCAAATGGAATCTGGGGAGATTAAACTACTGCTGGCTACACATCTGTTACACAAAACAGCTGCATATGATGGGTATAGATTAAAACAGAAATAGATTGTATAGATGCTCTTTTGGCTTCAGAACATCCTTATAAAACACCTAGTCACACACAGAGTTCCTCTAATTTTCTAGCAACAATTTAAATAAATACAAGATGTCAGACAATAGTCCCAGTTCAGGGAAAAAAGGGCTTCAATTCCACCCAACTTAATTGAGGCTGGAATCATTCCTGTGACATCTATGGCAATTTCACATTGGTGCACTTCAATTAAGGAATAATAAGAGTGCAAAGTAATTTATACTCATAGATTAGATGTCGTCTGTGAAAAATTACCGATTAACTTGAAGGCAGCCTCTGGAGAGCTCACCAAGCATTTTAATGGGGGTCTTTCTGTCACCCCTTGTCCTCATATCTGGGTCAGAAACTAACAACATTCTAAATTTGCCTTTTGAAAGACTTAATATACTTATTTCGCACACACCTGACTTCTCCTTTTTAAAATTCCTTAAACCCCACCTGGTTTGCAGTAATAATCGATTTTAATTATCTCATATTTTTCTATTATTTACTGACATTTTAATTTTATTTTAGTTCTTTTTACACTTGGCATTAAAGGCATTTTCTTCAATACAGTAGCAATAAAAAGGCATATTTTGTATAATATTGTTATTCAAATATTCTGTATTGTACTTTCACCTCAGCAAACATATATAACTTTTAACAATAAGAATATGTACTGTCTTTAGTAAAAAGACACAAGATTCTTAATCACTATTTTGCTCAAACCAAAATTTTAAGTAGAAGGTGACAAGCATCATATGAAAAATTTTGTGCATAATATTTAACCTTTTAAAGTCTCTATGAATTAAGCAGGAGGATTATTACTTGATTATCTGTTCTCAAGTCATTACTTTTTCTTCAGGTGTCTGCAAGAAGACATGGCTAAGAAACATTAAATTAAAGAACCTTAAAATATCTTTATTGAAGTTACTAATTATTTTGCTTTCTTTAGTTACTAACTGAAGACAATACCAAAGCATAAAGAAGCACATTAATTTTATTGGAAAAGAAAGTAGTTTACTTCTAAGTTACTCATTTTTAGAGAAGAAAGATGAAAGGATACACAAGAGAATCAAGTTTGACTTTTTCTCTTTCCATATAATGGTGGAAGCATCAAAAAGGCTGGAGCTGAAGAAGTCAGAAGAACTGAGTACAACTGTAAGCTCTGTCATGAACTAGTAGTGCTAATTTAGTAGTGTAAATACATGACTTCAGTGAAGCAGTGCTCTTCTAGGACATGACAGTACTTCCTCAGGCTGTTGCAAAGACTGAACATGTTAACATGTGTTAACTGGGCCTATTTAGGAGCATCATCACTTTTGTAAAGCACTTATGTAAATAAGATGCCAGAAGAATTTCTAAAATATTTTCTCTTCTATGCTATAAATGTTGTGTGATCTTTTACATAAAAATAAAGAACTATACACAGCCACTAACTAGGGAGACTTTCTGAGAAATGCAACTTTAGATACGTCATCTTGCTGGAACATCATCATGCTACACAAACCAAGCAGCCAGCACATCACTAAGTGACATAATCTTACGGAACCACCCTTGTGCATGCATTTGTAGTTTATCCTTAGTGGAAACATCCTTAGGCAGCCTTTGACTGTATAATGTAACTGGCAAGATGTGGAATGTGACCAACCTTGTATGACATTTGGAGGACATATTAGGAAAGTATAAAAAAGTATTGGAATAAAAAAAGAATTACAGGGTGAGATTTCTAAAGAGCTGTCAAGAAAGAAAATGCCGACAGAAAGACCTAGTTAATTTAATGTTAGGTAAAATTTCTGAGCTTACAGTCATTAAAATGTGGTTTGGTGTGTTTGAGAAGCCATGCTTTGTGGCAGCAGCTTATTTATATTGCTGACACTGTTTATTTAAACCTGTCATTGCCATAGTAACTAAGTCTCCTGCCTGCCCACCCATGAGCCTGAAAAGCCCGGCTGTCATTGTGTGAGTCCTGGATCTGAGAAGAAAGACATGTTTTAAAGCAGGAATTTAAACATGATCTCCTTCTTTCTTGAAGCAAAGGGATATCAAAGCACTAAGAAGGGGCATACATTAGAAATGTCTGTAGGTGAACATTTGAATATACTTGTGTCTCAGGCCTGCTTAGAATCTCTGTTCAAAGTTTCAAGATCTGTGATTCAAAATGGTATCTGACTAACCATGACATATCCTCTCTCACCTTTTCTTAGAATAATGAAAAAATTTCAGAGAAAATAAAAAGCTTGAAATAACAATGAAAACCAAGGTTTGGAGTTAAGCTATGAAGAAAAGGTTTTAGAAAACTTGGAAGTGATCGTAAAGTGGATCTCACTGTATTTTATTTCTTTAATATTTATAGATGATTTTTTGTACACCAGGCAGTCCAAGAAATTTACAAATGTCGACACATTAAATTCTAGTTAAGCCTTTCAGGTATTAGCATTAGTAACTCTAACTTAAAGTTGCATAACTCGTAAATAGTAGAACTTGAATTTGAACATAGAAGCTCCAATTTCAGTTCATGCTCAAAACATTTATCTTCTGTTACTATGAGCAACTAGTTTAAGGACTATTTCATGAAATGAGGTGACTGACCTATGCCGCCATTCATCTGTTGGCAAAGCTATGGGTACGGGTTTATTAGTTTTATTACCTGTTTTCCCAAAAAATCTAAGTTCCTTGAGGACAGGGTTGTGTTGATTTTGTTCTAGTATAGTAACTACTAGGAAGATGTTCAAAATTATTTTCTTTGTGCATGCCAGAATGATGGCTAGAAAATTCTACTTCTAAGATACCTGACTCAGAAGTCCCAGGTTAACATCTGATTGTACATCTAATGTCTAATGTATGAAAGCTACTTAAAAATTTTTAATTAAGTGTATTTTTGTGTACTATACAATCATTATCCTATATGAAATTAGAAACATAAAAAAGAAAACAGCAAAATAATATAAAGCTAGAAACCTATTTCATATTAGAAAAAACCAGTGGTATAGATTATAAAATAAGAATTAAAAATAGATATAGAGAATTATGATCAAATTTACTAGCAAGTTAAATGATTATAATGAAATTTTATACTTATCTGCTTTTCTAGCAGGCAAATAAATGATAAAGAAAAGCACATTTTTAAAGTCATGTATAACTCTGAAACTAAATGTCATCATTGTTGGCAAGTGTTAGATGAGGACAACATCTGTCATTTTAAGTGGCCCTCAAATGATATGCTATCTCAGCAGTGAAGTGGAAGATGTGGCACAATGAACACATTTTAGAATTTGATGCAAGTTTAGAAGTGGAAAGGAAACAGCAGCACTAAGTGGGGGAGCCCAGTATTCCAGTATTTTTCCTGGTTTATAATCCCCCCCAAAAAAACTAGCACATCTGGATTCTTCAGTTAGGGTAAAAACGTGAAAAGACCTAAAGATCCTCTTATATACACTATATGCTTGAATCTTCATTATTTTTTTTTTTCAAAATATAGTGCAGGTTGGTGTATGTTCTGAGCTTTTGAATATTTCAGAATAAGAATTTAGTTTTATCTAATATCCTTGGGTCTAAAGTTGTTGCCTAAAACTATGGATGCTATTCTACTATGTTCTGGAATAAAGTTTCAAAGAGAGCTATGGACGTGGGAGTTTTGTTCTTTTCTACATATTCTGTTGGTGGTTTTATTACGTTTTGAATGTGCTTTTGTTTTTGGCCTGGATAACAAAAGCAAGTATTATATATTTGTTGCAATTCAAAAACATTTTTAGAATTTGTCTAAATGTGACTATCTTATTTTAGTGCTTGCTTATTATAAGGAGAACTTTTAACATTTGAAGACCTTAGCCATTCTTTTCAACTCAAGAAAGTTTTTCCATAATACATTTCATTATGTTTCTATGCCAATTTTGATCTTTTTAAAGAAAACTCTGCTATTCTAAATTTATATTTCCATGTTTTTAATAATAATCTATTGTTTTCTACCTCATCATTTCAACTCTATTATCTGTCTTTTCCCCTCTATTATGGCCTACCTTTTAAAGTCTAATCGCCACCTAATGAGTTAGTTTTGAACTGCATTGATTCCAGTCTTTTCTAGCATCAGACACTGTGGATTTAAAATCTGTCATTACTATTTAATTCTCTTGCTATTCTTCCTTAGGACACCAACCCATTTTCTTGTAAGCAACAGACTGATGTCTTTTATCTAAATCTGTTTCCTCCAAGTCAATTTATACTTCTGTTTCAGAAATAATTTATAGATTTTATGAAGAATATCAATTTCTATTATATATTGACTTCTCCATCTTTTTCAGAGGTCTACTTTTCTGTGAAGATTTTTTCTCTTGGCTAATAACATTTTCAAACATGAAAATATTTTTACTTTTAATGTTTTGCTTTTATTCTTTTTCATCAGCAGGTATGCAGACCTCAGTTTCGTCTAATTTTGTTTGACTTATTCTTTTTTCTACTCAGTCAACTTGTCAAATGGCTAAGTCCCTCTCTTAGATCTAAGGCAATCTTGCAAATTCACATGCTCTCTTCCTTTAGCATTTACAATTTTATTGACTATTTCATTCTCTGAAATGCTAAATAAAAGCAGTAATAAATACTGTGTTCTTCAGAATTCTTTTAATTTATTCAAGGGAAAAAGTTAAAATCAATGAATCAAACAAGAACAAGAACACTAACAGGATTGAGTCATCATCTAACTAAGAAGTCATCGAACATGACTTAATCCAGGTGTTTTATTTCCACTATTGGGCCCTTTCTTGCATGCGTTATAGATCATTGTGGCCCAGAGATGATCAATAGAGTACAATCATGCTAGATACAAACATGTTAATTCTGATAATTAGAGCATCATTCTGGTTTTAGCTGTAGGGTGTCTGACTAGTTCCCAAATAGTCAATGATCAAAGTCAAGCCGTTCCACTAGCCCTATTGAATAGCAACATAAATCAATGCACATTATCTTTCATTTGAGGATAAGTAAATAAGGTTTCAGAAATACAGAAAGAAAAATATTAATGTACCACTGAGAGTAAATGCTTAGTGCTTATCTATAAAATTGATTTACTAAAGAAATGGGAAAACAAGCTCTACTTTGTAAAGTGCAAAAATATCTTGCTTTAGAAGTCATAGGGTAAATTAAAACCTTAATTTAAAATGAAATCTTAAAGGGACAGAACCTAAGTTCAGGAGATTGGCATAGCTAGTGTGCGTGTGTGTGTGTGTGTGTGTGTGTGTGTGTGTAGGAATCAGTCCACAGGGCGGCACATTTTTGGGGAGGTATTATTGTCCAAAAGGAAAATTCTACTGTAATGATTCACTCAATTCAGATATATTGGAGGGGGACAAATTGAATGACCATCCCAAGTGGCATGAACTCTGTGCCAAAGAGATGGAAAAAAATAAACAGAAGTTGATTGAGAAAGTGGGTATCTAAAATTGGAAGAGGACAGCACCAGACTGCAAGGGAGTCAGTCAACTAGGCAAATAAGAAAGCACTTGGAGAATATTTACCTGAGTATGAGAATAAAACAAAACAAAACAAAACAAAATTAAACAGATGAGCATACAAATAAAAAAGTTCTAATTCCAATGTCCTCCCATGAAAATAATCAAAATATATTGACACTTAATAGAACAAAATATTTGAATTACAAGGATAGCTAATATATTCTACTATGAACTATACAGGTAAAAATAAGTGTCCACAAATGCTTTGCAACATGAAATATTTGGAGACATTAGAAAAGGTGCTACACAGTCTTTGGAAAAGGATATGAATTTATAATGTAAATTTTTATTAGCCAAATTACATATTCACATATGAAAATAATGAAAGACAATTTCAGATACACATGACTCAGAAAATTATAATATTCAAATTTTATTTGAATATGTATTCCAGTTGACTTAGTGATGAATCAACAATCAGAAGAAAATTGTGTCATTAAAAGATTGATGGGATTATAAAATTGCTAAATGTAGTTCATCATTTAAGTAATTGCATCTCTGGTTAGACAAATGAATAATAATAAAAAATCACTACCAGACTAGAAGGTACTAAACTAAAGGAAAAAGTAAACTTTCAAGTTTAAATATTTAGATTATATTACAAAGACTTTAAATTGGAAGGATAGGGGATAGACCTGAAGATAAAATTTAAAATTACTTATATTTGACTTAAAGCAAAAAATCTTACATAATTTTTGAGTGTCAATGAATTAACTATGGCAAAAATCATCTCTAATTTCTTAAAAGTAACTCATTATTATGTAAGTTTGTTTCATTTATACTATCAATTTCTCTTAGTTCATTAAAAAATAATTGTGTGCTGTTATTCATTTGTTTCTTTGTAAGAGAGAATATTTTTGTCTCTGAGTAACACAGTGTATTAACTATTGTTATTTATATAATATATTATGAAATTTTAAAATTATGGAAAACAAGTTCAATGTATTTTGTTCACTGACATATCTCAACTGACTGAAGTATTTCCTTGCATGTAATAGATACTCAATAATTATCAGTAGATTAATTAGTGTGCTTAAATTTAGTGTTAGAAGCACAGTGCATACATGTTTGAGTGTTTATTTTTATAGATTAGGAAATACTGGTAATCACAAAGAAGCTTAAAATAAACCCACAGACTCCATGTAATAAAAGAAAATAAGGAAACTGCCGACAAACATGAAGGAAAAAAGCTAAAGCTAAGATCACAAAAGTAGCGACGATAATAAATATAAATGGTATGATTTCTACTCTTGAAAGGTGAAGGTTTTCTGTTTAACAAAGAAAGCCCAGGCGAGCAGTGTGAACTCCACGAAGAGAAAGATCCATGTCTCCCGAAAACCCACCATGTTGGGTCAGGGATGATCCAACCAGAAGACAACTAGCCTGCCTTCCTGGTGAGTGGTACCACTGGCGCTGACTCCAGGAAGAGAAAGATCTGTGCCTTCCACAGGCCAACTGGCATACAGGCTGAGAACCAAGGACCCCCCCAACCCGCCAAGCAACCTGCTATTACTGAGGACCAGTTAAGTTGATAGCAACTAAGGTACATGAAGCAACTAAGCATTATTTGGTTGATTTTGAAGGCCTGGGACTGGCAGTCTGAGCATCTCTTGGGAGGATGAGAGTATGCAATATAGCAAGTATGGGGGATTCCCTTCTGTCTTTTCTTTGAGACCCGATACTGTTCTCATTGTTTTGCTTTATTCTGATTAATTTTTTTTGCTTTATTTCATATTCTGTTTTGATTGGTTTTATTCTATTTTGTTTTTTGTTTGATTTTACTATACCTGATGGAATGGTCAACTATTGTGAACATAACAAGATATACTATAGTAGCTATTGTTTTCCCAGTATCTTGCTTTGAAGTTCTGTACCAGTTCTACTGTTTTGTTTTGATTGACTTTGTTTTGTCCTGTTTTGCTGGATTTTACTATCTTTAAAATAAAATTTAAAAACAAACAAAAAAAACCCCCAAAATAAAACACACACACAAAAACAAACAAACAAAGAAAGTCCAAATATATATACTAATTAAATGCAACATATTAGAAATGTAAAATTCCATGGGGGGACAAAACTTTACAAGCATAGATGCTCCTCAGTTTAAAATATGGTCATTATAAACCCCACCACAAATTGTAAATACAGTAAATTGAATATACATTTTATGTACCTAACCTACTGAGCACTATAGTTTAGCAAAACGATAGATCGTAGAGTGTTGGTTGTATGATTATGAGCTCACTGGAAGTTGCATCTTGTACTGCATATTGCTAGCATGGGAGAAGATCAGTGTTCATAATTTGAGGTAGAGTTTCTAATGAATGTATAGCCCTTTTATACCATTATGAAGTTTAAAATCATTAAGTTAAACCCTTGTACTGGATGTAAACCAAATTAAAAGGAAACATGAAAGACTATATTTATTATCTACCTGTCTATCTTGTATCTATCATATTTCTTTCTATCCCATATAAGTTCTCCCTGTGTTGCACAGGCTGAGCTCAACATCTGCTCTGTCTGCCCATGTATGAGGACTACATGTGTGCTATCAAGTATGTCCTGCAAAACAATACATTTAGTCAGGTAAAAGTCAAGGAAGAAGATATTAAACAACTTACATAACTTTTTTGATTATCATTATAATCAAGAAGAAAAATAGTTGTCATAAATCTATACATGACAGAGAAAATATTAGTACATATAGAACACAACTGAGACATTTAATACTTTTAACAAGTGAATAAAAACTAATATTATTGAAAGGCAATTTGTTCAGAAGTTCAATTATTTTTGAAGACTTTAACTCTTCTAGCATTTGACAAGTTATATTGGAAAGAAAGATATATTGATCTACATCCATAAATTGGATTACTTGATTTCAACTAAATCTTACTTGAATTACAGGTCAAATTAATGTACTTTAATTGAACCATGTGTATCCAATAGAGAATATAAGTTCTTTCAAGCATCCATGCCAATTTTTATCAAATTGTTTATATCCCAGGAAGGAAGCTTTATAGATACCAAATACATTAAAAATATTTATCTAATAATTGATTTATTAATATTTATTGAGGATCTACCATTAGCCAGTACTTTTCAAGTATTGGTGCTACATCAGTGAACAAAAGAGATCAACCTCCTGCCTTCATGCAATTTACATTTTAGGTAAGATACAAAGGAATAAATAAGAAAAATTTAAACATATTGTACTTCAGCTGTTAGAGAGTGCTATAGAAATCAGTAAAGGGGATAAGAGGAATTAGTGTTGATGGGTTTGGAGAGCTCAGTTATATTTCTTCCTCTCTGGGGCTAATTTTCTACAAATTTTCTGGGAATTTAGTCTATTCTGATTTCTGCTGTTTAAAAAGACTTTTTTAATTTTGATTAAGGCTTTTACAATTTTACTTAAGTTATGTGTCTATAATACAGAGATTAAGTTAACAAATTTACACTATTTTAGGAAAGCAGGGAAAGTAAATCCTTTTGACAGCTACACAGGACATAAATAGATAAAAAATAGTATCAAACCTTTTAGTGAAGACTCCATTTTTCACTAAATCAGTTCCTATGTGGAACATTTTCCAGGTCTTAATAATCTGAACTTATTTTGCATCTGACCAGCGTAGGTATGAAAATCACTGAGTGATAGGTTTCAGCTAAGCAAGGCACATTATCTCACATAGATACAAAGATGTAATTGAGTGAGAATAACCAATACTGTTAAGAAGGATGCACTTTCTTTCCTTTCGTTTTCCTCAAAGCAAACCCAATGAAATTAATTGTTTTCACTTGCTAGGGTTGCTGTCTTTGTCAAAAGGAATAGATAAGGGTAAAGGAGATGAAAAAAAGAAAGAACTGCTGACTTGGTATAAACTAAGGAAAATAAGGAGGTAGGCAGTTCTTACATGATCTGTGTTTCACTGGATAAAATGTTCTCATGAGTAGATTCCTAGATGAGTTTTGGTAGCTAATCTCGAGGTTCAGAATATATGAAATCTGATTTCTCACCCAAGTGTGCGACAAGATTGAGAGAATATAGGTCAAATACTCTATATGCTAGTCTTATGGGTTAATAACTTAAGTAAAACTGGCCACCAACAGAAATGTGAAAGCAATGATTACCTTATTTTAAAGACTTTAGGGTTGGATATTAGAAAGATGCATGAAAGGGAATAAAATTAAAGAGAAATAGTATAATTTTCAGTATATCAGGTAATGTTGGGAAAATATTTTCTTAAACTGTATATTTGAAATTGAAGTTATAAATTGTACAATTTTGTTTTACATTCCTAAAAGCATAGTGGAATGATGCAGCAGGGAATGACTAAGTTTCAGATTCTTTTATTCATATTGAACTTAAGATAGTTTAAGAGAAGAACTGTAGAAAATTACAGTTTAAAAACTTTCATAAAAAAGGGAAAAGAAACTGTAAGTCAACATGTCATAGACACAACCAAAAAGAAGCAAGAAATTACCATGTAGCAAATACTGAATTTCCATTTATTACTAAAGAATTTCATTGCTAGAATGTTAATAGTAAGTGACTAATCATCAGTGACTTTTATGTCATGAAAATAAACGATATCGTCAGTGAACTCCTCTTGCTGTAATTCCTTTGATTGAAGAAGATGCTAACATAAAAAGCACTATCTTATAAGGTTAAGGAATATGCAAATTCATTATCATACAGGACCAAACCTGAAACTTGGAAAAGCAAAGCAGTCCCACCAAATAACCACCCAGCATGATAATGCTGCCCGGTGTAGTCAATATGAGGTGGGAAACCATAGTGAGAGCAGGTCAGCACTGCCTAGACTGGGTTTTACTTGGGAGTGGCATCTCTGGTTGGCATTGTGAGTTGACAGCAAAGCAAGAAAACCCTGGAATTCAGGCATTTCAAGCCTGGAGACATCTAGATTTGGAAGACAACTGCTGTGCAAAGAAGTGAGAAATAGCTCTCCACCGCTTTTCTCAGTTCTTCAATGCCTGGGAAAGCTGAAGAAAGGCAGAAAATGTTCTTGTGTCCCCTCTTCATTTCTACCAGACCTCTTGACAGGAGTCATCCATATTTTAGTCTCCTAAGACCAATTTTCTCCATGAAAACCTCCCTTTGAAAACCATGTCAACTTTACCAATTAGAAAGTTATTGATAAACATCAACCTAAAATTAAACTGAGTTTACTTAAATAAATATTTCTGTGTGCCTACTCCCAAGCACTCTGGAGTGTAGAGACAAGATCCAATCTTTCCTGACCTATAAGGAATGTGGGTGCATAAAAAAATACAGTTTAAAAAGTATAAACTTAAAGTTGTAGAAAACCAGAAGTGGGGTGGTTAATTAACAGGGACTGCAGGAAACAATATAGCTGGTTTTCGGAGGTAATAAATTGTGACAAGGACAAAAGCTAGCATTTATAGAGTATTTTATAGTAATGGTAAGAACTATATTATGAAGGAGCTTATGTGCTTTGCTAAAAGCCTTGTCTTCTAATATTCCAACATGATTCCATTTGGAGCTTTAAGACACAAGCAAAAGGGGAGGTAAGTAGGTCATATATTAGTTTAGCAGCAACAGGGAAGTTGTAGCAAAGAAGTATGACAATAGATGTAGAGAATTTATGTTAAATGTCATTGGATTATTACCAATGTGGGATGGTATTAGCCAAAACTAAAGCCACAATAAGGAAATTGAAGAAAGATTAGTTTGTTGCAAGGAAATTTTCCTCTGTTCATTTTCAAGGTATATTTGCATGATACTAGGGATTGCAGTTTTTTCAAACCAGGATAACTTCGTTGTTTAAAAAAATTTTTTTTGAGGCAGGGTCTCACTGTGTAGTGCAGGCTGGCCTTGAACTCACTTACATAGCCCAGGCTGGCCTCGAACTCACAGTGATCCTCCTGCCTCAGCCTCCCAAGTGCTGGGATTGCAGATGTGAACCACCACATCAGGCTTTCAAACCAGGATAACCTCTGTTAAAGGAGTACTATGAACAGTTACGTTTAGGCAGGAGATACAAACCAAGCCTTTTTTCAGTAACTAGGTTCAACTAGTTGTAAGAATCTAGGGAGAGACTGACATCACTTGGGGACCAAAAGGAGAGAGATGTCTCAGAATGCACAGAATACAACTGATCAATACTTAAAAGCTGCCCTATGGAATAGGAACTCAGTGTGTTTGTTACAAAGCAGAGGGAAGATGCATGTAATTTCTCATGTGACTGTCAGGTTTAAAGCTAAGCAACATTAAGAAGTTTCCAGATCTATTGTGACAAAATCTTTCCAGTGAGATGATTTCTCAGAGCCATAGATGACCCGATATTCTCCAGTTTGCTCTTCCTTTGGTGATTTCCACCTTCCTTCAGAGTCCCTCAGAGTAACAGAGCTGGAGAAAGCCATTCTCTTTACTAAATTGTGTTGTGCTGGGGATGGCAGACAGTTTCACAGAGCTCTTGGATTCTGAGCAGTACACACCTCAGTACTGAGTAGTCATCAAGATATGTGGGATTGAGCTCCTGATTGTCACACTGAGTTATATTCCCAGCTCTTTCTTATTTTTTTATTTTGAGATAGGGCCTCTCTAAGTCATTAAATTGCCCAGTTTGGAATTAAACTTGCAATCATTTTTTAACACCCCCCCCCCAGAGTGCTGGGCTTATAGTTGTACACCATCACATCTGACTCAGAAGACGTTCTACAACAAGAGATACAATTTTTAATTTATTAGAAAACTTCCAAAATAGTGCGACTCTGCCTCAAAAAAACTAGGGCTGGGAGTTTGGCTCAGTGGCTTAAGCACCTGTCTGTCTAGCAGGTGTGAGGTTGTGAGTTCAGTCCCCGGTGCCACAAAAAAGAAAAAAAAAAAAGAAAGAAAGAAAACTTCCAGCCACATAGATTAAGAATAGGATTACTTTCTCTAAACCAATCATACCATAATAGGATTACTTTCTCTAAACCAATCATACCATAATATATTGGAATAATTTGGTGTTTCATAATGTCTTATGCAATCATATTTCCCCACGGTTTTAAAAACCATTTGTAGGATTGTAATCTCAGTACGTGCTGTTGTTGAAGAATTAGAAAAAAGAAAACTATAAACATGAAAATAATCATTAGCCATAATTTCTTCACCCAATTATTTTTCATTGGTAAGTGACAGGTGAAATTTTTGCATTTATATAAACATTATGTACTATTTTCATTTTGCTTTTTCCTTAATATTTCATGATAAATAACTCTCCACTTTACTATAGTCATCTTACAATACAATGTGTAATTATAATGAATGTACTCTGTTATGAATGTACTATAATTTATGGATTATTTTTCTGTTTTTCAACATTACAGTGATGCTATCTCATTAAACACTTCTGAAATAAACTCTTTTACATAAACCATTTTTCTGTATTATGATCATTTTTAGATTTTTAGTAGTCAAAAATTAAGGAAAGATCTAATCATCATACATATATATTTATATATAAAATAAAATTTCTTTTAAGGATGTTTATACTGCTCAGTACATCAGTAGCAGTTCATTTCCACTGGGCATTACACTTTCCATAATGATTTTTGATAATTCCCTGGGGGTGATGTTTTTCACTTTGTTTTAATCTGTATAGCTTTAGTTTCTTGGTGTGGTTGTAAACTTTCTCACATAGTCTATGAATATATTTAAGTTTTCCAACTATAATATTTCCAGGAAAAAACTCATCTCAATTTTCATTTGTCTTTAAAGTCAGTGTTGTACTTTTCCAGGTTTATACTTACTTCCCCAGAACAAGGACTCATTAGGCCCCTAGGAAGTGCTGTGCACTTGGCTAGTGCTTAGTGCATATTTGTGAAAAAGGATTGTTTGCAGCTCACTGTGTTGTTCTGTATGGGTGTGTGAGGCCTGCAGCAAGTTTGCTTGCAATTATGGCTCTGAAGACTATATGGAGGCTACCAAAATATCTTTTGGAGCGAAGTAATTTATTACTTTATTTAAGCTTTTAATTTATCAATTTGGAATGAATATATTATTGTGAGATTAATTGCACATACGAATTTCAAGTTCAGAACTGGGACTATCACTGAGAGGTAGAGTGCCTGCCTATTATATGCAAGGTCCTCAGTTTTATCCTTAACATGGAAAAAAATTCAGGCTTAGGTGTTCTCTGCTAAGACAGAAGTAGATGGATCCCATTTTCAGTTGATAAATGACAACAAAATAGTAACAGGCTCATGCAGAGTAGGTCTCAGAAATTGTAATTTCATTTCTAGTAGAACAAGTCCTTTTAAAGTGACATCATAGTTTCACAATTACAATTTTATAGAAATTTATTCTAAACTATTGTTTTCTTCTTATTGCAAACTTCCTTAACTCAACAAAATCCCAAATATATTATGCAAATACAATTGTTTGCCAGATATTTTTCTTTTCTCACTAGAAGAAGCATTGGCCTACGATGGATTTGCTGAGGCCACTCAGCTAGCAAGTAGCAGAGCTGGTAATCTGGGAATTAAACCACATCATTCTAAAACTAAAATCTATACCTTGAACCACAGCCCTTCTTCTTTTTGACATGCTTGGAAATAGATGGAATTGCTGATCTAATTTTTAATATAAAGATGACACTATAACTTCATTTCTGCAAGATACAACTGTTCAGGAAAACGTCAACATATCTTTTATAATCAATATACTACAATAGTCAATATTTGTACTAGTTGGTTCCCACAGAATGCTGGTAGACTAGAAACACCAAATTATTATATCATCATTGATTTGTATAAAAATGCTTATTTGGGGCAGGGCATACTTTGACAAAGAGTTATGAAACGTAAGAGCATACTTTGGGTAATTTGAAATAAATATTTTTCATCCAATGTAGATAAAAGGCAAAGGGAATTTTATTTACAGATATATATTAACAGGAAATTAAAATAGCAACTATATGTTTACTAAATGCTGAATTGCATTTATGTCACATTATTTTATAAAAGATATTTTTTGTACTCATCCCTTTATATGCACAGAGTAGAAAATACAGTGATGTCTTTAGTTTTGTTTCTTTAGCTCCTATCATTTGGTAGGTATCTTAAAATATGTGCCTTAGATGATGAAGGGAAGTGATTTATGCTAGCAGAATTATGATTGAACTCATAGTACAGCCACATTTGTTATGTGGAACTGTATGCCATTTGATTTTCCAAAGTTGTTCTTTCTTATTTTACAGGAAGATACACTGATGGTGTATCATTTTAATTTCTTTTGTAAGTATTCACTAGAAAAAAAAGTAGCAAATGACAAATTTATTTATTTGTCATACTGGTGCTCATCCAAAATCAAATGAACAAAAGGTAATTGTCTTGGTTACTTTTTTCTCTGGTTGCTGAGACAGAATACCTGACGCCCAAAATTAGGGAAGGAAAAGTTTATTTCTTACAGTTCTTGGAAGTTTCAGTCAATACTCAGCTGGCTCCAAGGCAGGGTGGCGTGCTGGGGCAGCCATTCATGGTGGCTGCAAACCACAAGCGCGACCAGCGATAGAGAGGGTGAGACATGTTTTCTTCCTGCCCTTGCCCTGTATGCCGGCTTTACCCCTAGGCAGGTGCCTCACTCACACCACCAATCCCAGCGCCAGACAACAAATCAATCATGAACTCCAGACTCAGTCTCATCCATGATTACATGAGGCTTAAGTGGGAGCCATCTGACCATACTATAACAGTAATCTTTATTTCATGAATCAGTTATCTAAATAAATACCTACAAAATTAACTGAAGAATTGTACTTGGGAAAAACAATTGAGAAGTGGTTTCACTATAATGAAATAAAAGAAAAACACAGTAGTTCCTAACTAATAACAGATTTTCTTAACGCCGACAAATATATATTTTTCCTAAGTGTATGTCCAAATACATACATACAAAAATCATTGAAGTATATATAATGTGCAAATTGTGAGATTTAAAACTGTTACTTGTGCTTATTTCAATGGTTAAATTTAGAGGCAATTTGCCAAATTATATACTTAATTCACTTGGGAAATTTTCATAAGTCAATGGTTATTAGATTATGCTAACTTTTTCCCAATAAATTTTATTTGAAATATGCTTCCATATGAATTAATTAAATAATGTTATTGAATAATTATTTTTGAAAGATTGTTGAAAATCTAAGATCCAATACTTAGTCCATATGCTACCAGATATTTATAAATCTTCAGACACTTTAAAAAAACTTTTTTCAGGTCAGTTTTCTCATATATGAAATAAAAAGACTTAAATAAATGTATTCTGAAGCTCAGTTATTATGTTACCAAAATCACACTGAACTAAAAATATGACTGCCATGATAAATTATGAAATAATTGGTTGTAAAAATAAAATATTAAGTGGTATGGATATTGTGTGTTATAAAAACATCAAGAAGTTTAAGAAATTGAAGAAAATTTTGTTTAAATCCCTGCTATAATTCTCACGCATTTCATGACCACCTCTTAACCTTCTGAGCCTTAGATTCTTCATCAGTAAAATGAAGATGATAGTAAAGAGATGAATTTTATTCTCATTACATAGCCAAAATAAGAATTCACTTGGGTTACTGTTTTGCAGTCTTCATAATTTCACAGATATATGGATTAATCTAGTGAATTCATTGTGTTTAAAATAATCTTAAGGGTTTGATAGCCAATTGTACAGCTAAAAATATGGTTTTGACTTTTTCACATAAAGTCTATGTTAATCACACAGATAAGCAAAACAATGGCTCTTTCCCACTTATAAATTCATGTAAAACCTATGCAATTAACCATCATGACTCATGAAAATTTGCTTATTATTAACCTGATCAGGCCAACCTAAGAAATATTTTGAATATCAAAATCAGTAAATACGAAAGATCCACTTCCTTTCATGTCTTGTATACCAGTAATAAATAAACAGGTCTTTAAATATGGCTTCACTAAAACATATGTATTCCTTGGTAGATGGGGCAAGTAGGAAAAGGCTTTAAAATAGCTGTCCATACCATCAGACACAGTCAAATCTAACAAGACAAGACAGAACAGAACGAAACCTAACAAAATTGTGAAAACATTGCAAGAGTTCAAGGCAAGACAATAAAAAATTAACATTGATTACCACCTTCTCCTCCTAGGTGTTTCCTCCCTTATTGCTTTTATAATATCTATTGTGTTTTTGGACCCCACTAACTCCTTCTGTTTTTTATGCTAGTGTTCACCTGTATGAGTTCAAACTGTTTCATTGGCTATGAGAGTGTGGGTAGCTATTTTGAAGAGAACAAGAAACATTATGGTAGTCACTGCTGATTTTCTATTGTCTTGTTTTGAAGTCCCATAATTCTTTCATTCTTTTGTTTTGATTGATTTTATACTATTTTGTTTTGTTTGATCATATTGTGTATGAAAATATGGACAACTACTTCAAAGAAAACAAGAGACATTATGGTAGCCACCATTGATTTCCTGTTGTCTTGTTGTGAAGTCCTGTGTTGCTTGCATTGTTCTGTTCTGATTTGCTTTGTTCAGTTTTGTTTTGTTTTGATCTCTTTAAAATAAAAAAGATTAAAAAAAAAGTCTTTAAGTCCAGAACTGAGTAAATCTCTGGATTGCCATTTTGGATAGAACAGTCATAATCAGGCAGATCAGATCAATAAATGTAGGAAATATTTACAAACTAACATTTTAGCAATCTATACTTTCCTTTTAGTGTTGTTGTAAATTTTAAAGGATGATATATAACCTTTTTAAATTAAGTAACAGGCATATAGCACCTGCTTCTTATGTTGTAAGATACTTAATCAATAGAGGAAGTAACAATAAAATTCAGTGCATTATGAGTCTTGTAAAAGCTGAGCTCAACAAAAACTATCCTAAAAGCATCTTATGTTGTCTTAATAACACTCCAATGTTACAACAATAAAGTTATCTACAGGCTGGAATTTAAAATCAACACTTCTGTGTTGTGTTAATTAAGCCAGAATATATATACAAAAAAATTAAAGAAAAGAAAAAAAAAAACCTAAAAAACCTAGAGGATCTCTCACAAATGATGAGAGCTCTTCATACCAAGGTAGACCAGGATTTGCAATGTGAGAGCCATAGGTCACAGGCCCATGTAGTAACCAAGGGGTTTACCTCATTCTCCTAAAACACTGTGTGTTTCTGCCTAGAAATTGTGTACTTTCTTTGAGCCCTGAATTATTTTCTAGCTGTACTCGTAAATAACTTCCATGCTTCCTTCATAAATTAGGCAATTGTAGCTATTTCTTAATCATCTTTTTGAATAGATTTTTGATGATCTTAGCTATCACTGAAACATGGTAGCCATTAGAGAGTTTCAGTTTTGATTCATGTAAGAAATATCATGTTCAGTAAGAGAAAACTATGAAAATCTTAGAGTATGCCAATATAACCTCTAATAAAATTAGAACCTTCTTCTCTTTTTCTATATCTTATATTGACATTTCTGTTCTAGACATTCTTTCCTTGGCTTATTTAATAAATTTTGTACTCTAGCGTTCATAATGATACAAAGTAGGAAAAAAAACACCAAAATACTCAAAGAAGTGAAGATACTTTAAGGTCTTAATATAAACCTTGTTTTCCCATTCTTTCATTTCTGACTTATAAGAACTATCTAAGAGTATAGAAATAAGCCAATAGTACAAGGTGCGTTCTATTACTTTGAATATCCACATTGTAGGTTGGCTGGACCAGAGGTTAGCTATTGAATTGTCTTCTTTCTTTGTCTGCCATATAAAGCAAATGCTTTCGGGGCAGGGATTCTTTATAAGGGCTCCCCAGAGAGGTTTAGGGACATTTGAAAACCTGTAAGCTTTCAGGCATATTTTTGTCTGCAGAAAGTGTCCATATTTTTATTAAAATTTCCAGCAAGATTAAAAACTCCTGTCTTGGGATTTTTTGGAAAATATTATGCAGTAACCAATTTCTTAGGCTTCACAGTTTAGCCTTTTGCTAATGTAATCATGTAGTTACAGTACTGATATACTTAAAACAGCTCTCTTTCTCTTCTACAAAAGAGACAAGTAGGAGGAATAAAGAAAGAAACCACATCAAACCCAACATAAAAGGATGGGCTATTACCAAGAAAGTTTGAGTTTTTCTTTTGACTTAAGCCTCTGAACTTTTGACCTATAAATTGACTCCTCCTGGATTTAGAATCCTTATTTCTTTTTTTTAAAGAGAAAAAAAGTAAAAAAACAGCAAAACAGAGTTTCAAAATGGGCTAGCAGGACAGTAGCAATAATTAGTAAATTGTGTATTGTCTGCATAGAAGTTATACAGAGTACAAGATATAAGCATGAAATATTGTCCAAACAATATTAGCACAGATTTTTTTTTCAGCGAACTAAGAGAAACTAATTGCATTACTGTTTTAACTATCCTGTGTGAGTGTGTGTATATATACATATTTTTTCCTTTTCTCTTCCTTCCTGTCCCTTTCCCCCCATCACAGTTTCTTTCTTAAAGAGAAAAAGAAAAATAGAAATAATAAAAAACAGAGTTTCAAATCAGGCTAATAGGAGAATACAATAATTAAAAATTGTGCATTGTTATCTTCATGATAGTTACTCAGAGTACAAGAAATAAGCATGAAATAATGTCTACATAATAATAGCAGAAATCTCTTTTCAATGAACTAAGAGAAACTAGCTGAATGACTATCTCAACTATCCTGCGTATATATACATTTTCCCTTTTCTCTTCCTTCCTCTCCCCTTCCCCCATTAGCCTCCCTTTTCTTTTAAATACCTATTGTACATTATGAATCTTATTTACTCCTTCAGTTTCTCCACGAGTGAAACAATATGATGTTTACACATTTTAGTCTAATTTATTTCACTTATGAGTATGATCTCATGTTGTATCCATTTAACTATAAAAGTCTTGAGTTTATCATTCTTTATGGATGAACAGCACTCCATTATATATATTAAAAAAACACATCTCTTTTATCCATTCCTTGGTTGATGGACATTTGTGTTTCCAAGATTTAGCTATTACAAATTGTGCTGCTATAAATATGGATGCACATATGTAGCTGTGGTATGATATTTTTAATTCCTCTGGGAAGCTACCCAGAAGGGGAATAAGTGGGTTGAATGGGACTGTTAATCCTTGTTTTTTAATGAATTTTCACACTGATTTCCATGTGAGTGCACCAGTCTACACTCCCACCAACCACAGAAAAGTGTTCCCTTTTCCCTACAGCCCCACCAGCAGTTGTTATTGGTTGATTTTTTGATGGTAGCCACTTTTTTCTGGAGTGAGAGTATCAAAGTTGTTTTAATTTGCATCTCTTGAATGACCAATGATGTTAAAAACTTTTTCATGTATTTATTTGCCATTTGTGTTTCTTCATCTGAGAAGTGAATATTCATCTCAGATACCCATTTTTGGATTGAGTCTTTGAATTTGAGAGGACTGATTTTTTCAGTTCTTTGTCTGAGGGATAACTGGCAGTTCTTTGTCTGAGGGATAACTGGCTATAATTTTTTCCCACTCTGTGGGTTGTCTTTTCACTCTGTTGGTGGTTTCTTTTGTTGTGCATAACCTTTTTAATAGGGTGAGATCCCATTTGTTGATTCTTTGTAGTATTTCCCGTGCAGTCTGGCTTTTGTTCATAAAGTTTCCACCTGCACCTATATCTTTAAATTACTACCTATTTTCTCTTCCAGTAGATTTAATTTTTGTTTTAATATTTAAATCATTGATCTATATGGACTTTAGTTTAGTGCATGGTGATAGTTATGGGTCTAGTCTTAGTCTTTGGCATGTTGAAAACCAGTTTTTCCAGCATCATTTTTTAAAGAAACTTAGATTTCTTATTTTTTAACTGGTTATGTTGGACTACATCAGGATTCTTGAAGTCCTGGGGATCCTGGAAACTTACTTCATTGATCTTCCAAGATAATACATGGATACAGAAAAGCTCAGTTAACTTCATGCACCTCCCAAAAGGTTAGGGAGATATAGTATATAGTAGCTAAGCGTACAAATTTACTTTATCAAGTGAACTGTAAGTTCTGTTAGGTGGTTCTAAAATTTCATGCCACTTATTTCTTGACATTAAAAAAAAAAAACTCTTAAACCTCCACAAGAACATTTTCTATATAATATGGTAATAGTGGTTTGCAATCCTACTTGTTGTGCCATATTGCAGTTAACTCAAGAGAAATAAATTTTTTTTTTTTTTTTGGGAGGGAGGCATATCTAGAACCTAGAGATGATTCCTAAATGGATCAAGACAGATAAATTTAAAGAGATAACTGCAAATAATAGGTGCACCATTTTGAAGTGGGGTCAAAGTTCATGAGACAATAAAGAGGCAAACAAAACTATCAAGATTATTGTATATAATAGCTATGCAGCCAGATCGAGCATTAGGGTTAAATTTCTAAAGCTATTTACAAAATAGAGTGCTTAGGACTTTGGGCCATCTTGGTAAGAAATGTGGAATCCAAAGAAACTCTCAGATTTTTTAAAGTTGGAGTCTCATTAGCTCAAAGAGAAAATATAGATAGAAGAATATTTGGGAGGTAGATTTGACTTGTTCAATGTTGGTCATGCTATTGTACCAAGTCCCGTGACCCTTTACTGCCTGCAGATATCCTTGGTAATTCAAGACGCAAATCTACATTTATTTCTGTAAGCAGCAGTCAAAAAGTTAGGAAAATATTTTTTAAAGACATTCACATAAGATATTCAAGTGTGCAGGGCGTGGTGGCACACACCTTTAATCTCAGCACTCCGGAGGCTGAGGTAGGTGGAGCATTGTGAGTTTGAGGCTGGCTTGCGCTACAACGTGAGCAAGGCCAGTCTGAACTACATAGTAGGACCCTGCCTCGTAAAAATAGGGCTGGGAGTTTGACTCAGTGGCTTAAGCGCCTGTCTGGCAGGTGCAAGTTTATGAGTTTGATCCCTGATACTGAAAAAAAAAAAAAAAGATATTCAAATGCATTTGTCAACAAAGTGCATATTCTGGATCCAGGCTGCGCATTTAAAAGCCCAGAAAGACATCTGGCTATATCCACTGATGGAGCATAGCCAGTGGGCAGATGTTAGCTAAGAGTAGGTGAGTGAGATTAGTTGAGAGTAGGTGAGTGAGATTAGTTAAAAGAAAAGTAAAGATGAACTAAACCCTAGAGAATACCAATATCAGTGGACAAAAGAGAAAAGAAAAAAGAAAAGCAGACTGAAAAAGTGTCCTGAAACCTGAGGAAGGATACAAAGTTTAGTAGAAACTTAGTTATATGGTATAATGTGCTTGGTTTTTGCTCTAAAAAAAATTACACAAGCTTGAGCTTTCTCTGAAGGAACTTCTCACTGAAGGCCAAAAGGAGATAGACTAGATTAATAAACAACAACAACAACAACAACAACAACAACAAAGCAGAACTGACACACTGATTTGGAGTAAAGGGAGCTTAAAATGTTGAAAGCACGCATTCTGGTAAGGAATGGAAAGGTGTGAGATGTGGGAGACATTGCAAGGGTTAAGAATAATGCAAAGTTTTTAGCTCCTTGGTGATCATTGTGAGAACCAAGCTGGCAGAAGGTAAAATATCCTCAGTGACTTATGGACATCAGATCCCTGAAGGAGTTGAGATCAGTACTTGTGATAGTTGAGAAAGTTACTTGTGATGAATCAGTACTTGTGACCTGTACTGATTTTGTCAATCTGAGTAAGAAATGTCCAAATAAACTGGGTCAGCAAAGTTCTGATTGCAGCGGAGGGGACTGACTGAAGACCGAAGAAGGAAGGCTCATTTGTCTTTCCTTGGAGGAGCTCCAGTCTTCACCTTCACCTTGAACATGGTCTCTTGGCTTCCAGTGCAGACTCTTCAACCTCTTAAAATGGACTTGCATGAGACACTACACTGAGCTCTGGGCCTTTGACTGGATCCTTCGGTCTCCAGCACACAGATGGACCTTCTGCACTCTTCCATACCTGACTCTGGAGGGCCACTGTAAGCCACTCTTCTAAATTCTTATGTATTTGTATATCTTGCATTAAATCTATTTCTCTACTAAGCACTCGCTGAGTCAGTACTCCCCTCTGGTGGCACAAAACATATAAACATCTAGAGAGGGAGTGTGAGAAGTGATTTTGAAAATGTGAAAAATTACCAGGGACACACTCTAAAATAGTAAAATAGAACTCAAAATAGAAAAAATATGAAGAAATATGAATAAACTTTTCTTTTTTGTGTCAATTCAATGACTCCACACTATAAAATAGATATAAACAGCAACTGGGAGGGTCTAATCAACGGCTGTGAAGAAATGGAGGAAAAAAATGACCTAGCGGCATGCAGAAAGGAGATTACATTTACATGTGTCTTCTGAACCTGAAAAATGGAAGAGAATTGCAAAGTCAGAGAAGGGAAAACTTTGCTTACCTAAAGAAGAATTTTATTTGGCCAGAAATATCAACTGATCTCAATCTAGTGAGTCCTTGTGCCAGTGCAAAATAGACTCCAAACCTAAGTAAGGAATCTTTAGTTTAAAAAAACAAAGATCAAGTAAGAGAGAACTACATTGATTGTGAAATAATACATTATTCAATTTTCACACAACATACAATTTGTGTTTACTTTATAAAAGAATATGTTCATTCATATTTTGGGGATGATAAAAGTTTGTTTCTTAAACTTTGAATTAACTTTTGCCTAACAAGTTTCTAGATAGAGTAACATGAAGGTACTCTTGACAGGAAATCTTTTGTTAGATGAATTATTTTGCAAAATATAGAACAAGAAATAATTATATAAGCTGCTGCTTCAATTGTAACTGAGCATGAGTTTTCAGGTAAAATAAATGCTTGCTGCATAAGTTAACATACCATAAAGTCAAGCAGCTTGTGTATGACATGTAATGCACAAATGACATGTAATATACAATCGTGCACTGAAGGAAGGCTCATAATTAAATCATTTTAATACTGATGTCTGTTTATCTTCATGCAATAAAAATGTTAGCATACATTATTTAACTTTCCTGTAGCAGTGACTAGAATAATGCACCCCAAAATTCATGTTCACAAGGAATCTCAGGAGGCAAACCTACTTGAAAATAGGGTCTTTGTAGATATGATAAGGGAAGACAGGATAAGGTCATGACAGTTTGTTAACATCAGCAGAATTCAGAGACAAAAGGAACCAGTTCATGTGACAATGGAGGCACAGACAGGAATGACACATACATAAGTCATGGAACAACAAGGATTACTGGAAGCCATCAAAAGCTAAACAGTCATGAAAAGATTCTCCTCCAGGAACTTACAAGGAAGGGGGCACGATTCTACTGATAACTCGATTTTGGAATTTATTGCTCTAGAATCTTGAAACAATAAATTTCTTTTGCTTTAATCATGAAGTTTGTGCCAATGTGTTATAGCAGCTCTAGGGAACAAATATGCTTTAAGAAAAGGGCTATGTATATCTATGTAAGTATGGTTTGCTCAGGATTCTGGCTTCCCATAAGCTTTACAATTTATTCAGGACACCAAGAAGCTGAGCATCCCAAGGTCATTTAGTAAGTTTGTTTCTGCTGTAATTGGAACTCAAAACCAACACTTATTTAAAGTCTCTAGTCACTGTCTCCTGCCACCTCTTACTTTATGGGGATAATTCTATAGAAAAATGCCTCTTGTAAATCCTGCTATCAGTCAGGAGGAGCTGGCAAAGTGCTCGCACTGATGGCTTTCGTGATTAGAATGCAGGGCAAACAGCTCTACACTTTGACTTATAAAACAAGCTAAAGTGTCGCCTGCTTCCTCACCTCATCATTTCTAGAATGGTACTTATCTTTCAAGCCACAAAACAGTGCTGATGCCAAGGCCATAAAAAGCATTATATGATTCTGCCTGCCATCTTTTCAAGGTGGGCTGGCAAAGCATAGGACCACAGACAGAAAAATGGAGTAATAAAGTTTAAATAGTGGGTAATAATATTAATCTGCTGTGCTGCAGTGCCGATTAAGAGATTGAACCAACTCCCTGCAGTTCTAATTGGATTTTCCTGTGTTTTCTACAACCCTTGGGGCTCTATCCTGATAAATCCTATTTTTGCTTGCCGTTTATTCTCCATGAATGACTCTACGTAATGGACTTATCCATAAAAAAAACACAAAGTGCTTGTATTGCCATAGAATTCTTTTTGTGGTTCTCTTTGTAGATTGCCAGCATGTTATTTTCTATGAGGCCAGTAATTAATACACTGAATCACTGGGCTAATTGCTGTCTAAATATTTCATGTGCATAATAAGATGTAAGGTCGTAACTCAGGTACCGGGAAAGCACAATCTTGTGCAAAGTGATGCCCTAGAAAATTATCTCATGTTAGGACTAGGAAAATGAATGCATACATAGTTATGGATAATATCTGAGGTAATCAAATGTAAAACAATAGAGAATAAAACTTTTTAAGTGCATATGTCTTGTGCGCTTCTCAAATTTCAAATCTGTCAAACCATTTTTAGAGGGTTGATTCACTATTTTTGAAATAACACTACCATTATCGATAATTTGTCTTCAGAATACTTTTGTCAGGATATTCTGCAATAAGGATCTAATCACTGTTTGACTGTGATACCAGTAACACCACGTTAGCTTCAGTTTTGAAACAATAATCACGTACTCCAACTCTAAATCAAAGTGTGTCATAAAGGACATATCCACACTAATCTAAGACCAGAATTTTGATTCAACCATTCTGTTCAATTTGTATGAAAGCTCTGGTTTCTTTGGTTATGGTTTTAGTTTCGAGTTAGTCTAGTACCACACTTGAAACCATAGTACCTAGATTTTAACATCAAAATCTACCAATACAATCCCCAGCTCACCCAAATGTTATAATGTTTCATTTCAAACTCTCAGGATGAGGACTCTTCTTAGACTTTGGGGACCTTTTAGTAATGGTTGCCTAGTTCCTTCCTTGCACAGTCCATATATATATACATGTATATATATACATATATATATACATGTATATATATATATATATGTATATATATACATATATATATACATGTATATATATATATATATATGTATATATATATTAAACTTCCTTCTTCTCTCTTCCCAAACAATTCTGTCTGACAAACAGGTATTGATCTTCTGTACCAATGTTGACACTGCAAAAATACAGAACTTCAGGCAGAAGTTCAGGTTATTTTCTGATGCTATATCTTGTTTTGTTTCTTTGTTTCACATAAAACAAATATTGTGACTGTCTTTGTCTCTGTTCTGGCTCTAACTAGTGATTTCAAGGTGCCTACATCAATGTACACTTATTTATCATCTGTTTTGTGCCAAGGACATGAGAATAAATACATACCATCCCTGTTTTTAAGGAACTGATGGTTTGCACAAAGATTGATCTGTTTTGTGATACTTCTACTATGTATCAGTCAGTTTGCACTTAACTCTCACAGCTGTTCACTAAACTGTGCAGGCTTGGTAATCATCAGGAGTGTTGCTAAGATATCATTTGGGCCTCATTCCAGATTTATTGAATCAGTATCTCTAAAGACAGGGCCTAAGAACTTATCCTAGTAAGCAAAAAATGTCTGAGATTATGTAGTAGATATGCCAAGGACCATGGCTTGAGAAATAGTCTCTAAGAGCAACTCTATGGAGTCAGTTTAATAATCTTGTTTACAGATAAAGATGGTGAAGATTGGAAAGATACATAACTTTCCAAACTGAAGAGTAGGAGAGGCATGAACCGACAACTGTTTATGTGGTTAGAAAATCTCTGCTATTTCTTCTCTTCTTTTCTGAAATCCTGTGTTTTCCATGGATCCTTGGTTCCCTTTCCTGAGTTGCCTTTCTGACAGTCTGCACTGATTTATGGCACTAGCTGGTGGCCTTACCAGCATGCACCATCATTTAGAACACAAGGAGCTACTTTTTGGATATCTTGAAAAGCTACCTGAAATATATTTGGATGTTTTGTACCTATTTTAAAGAAGGAAGACTGAGAATTAAAAGTCATGATACAGAATGATCTAGGTCAGAATGAATCACCAGCTGAACATAAACTAAGATTGTTCTGTCAGAACTGGAGTATCATCCTAATCTCAATAAATGGCAATGACAGCCTGCAGGCAATCCTCCCACTTCAGGGAACTCTTGAAATGCTCTCAAACAATAAAAAATGAGCTACTGAGAGTGGTAAACTTGAAGAATGCCAAGAGCCAAGAAAGTAAAGTTAAAATGAAGTTCACGAGGAGGGGAAAAGTTTGAGAAACAGGTTAATTCATTTGATATAAAGCTCAACATGCCTGTACTTCCCTGAAGAATGGTCTTACCGACAAAGGTTACTTTGACCTTCATCTAGGATTTTCCCAAAGATGAGGATGCCTCTTCTTAAACAAACAAGTTCACACATGGACCTGAACTATCATACCATTATTATGTGAGGGTCACAGAGGCTTGAATTTTATTGAAAAAGCAACCCTTCGTTTTCTTTAGGCAAGGCAAGGAAAAAAAAAAAAAGGTTGTTGTAGTGGAAAATATTTTGGTTACATACAGAAATACATATAATTGAGAAAATAAGGCAACATTGTATTCAAGCTAATTCTAATAATCTTATTTCTATTTCTTCATCTCTGTTAAGAAAAGATAATACAGTGATACAAAACAGAACAAAACAAAACACTCCCCCAAAAAATAAAAACAAGAAACAAGAAACAGCACTGGGGACATTTGTAATTCTGTTTCTTAAACTTTCCCTATTATAATTCTACCTTATTACTCTTGGGAAGGTAAGGGTAGTCAGTGAGTGACATTAGTCATAGTTTCCTTAGTAAGCTATATTCCTCTCTTGGCATACTCTATTACCATGAATATTCTTACCTTTACCTTGCTTGATTACTTAAAAGGAGCTTAAGTAGTATGGATTCAACTTGTCTAAAGCATTAGTTTTTCCATGAAAAAGCTGGTATGAGCCATAAAAGAGCTGTGAGAGGGTCAAAGACAGTTTTCTTTGGAAATTGTTCATTGACTTAATTTACTTTAATTTGCAAAACTCTGCTTCTAAAATTAATCTATTTTCTTCTCCAGTCAAACTTACAAAGTGGGTAAAGGTTGTATCCCTCACCCCTCTCATTATCTTTGCTGGCATATTTCTTGAGTGCTCCCATCATCTACTCTGATGCCTGATGTATTTAAGGAGTCTTCTGGTTACTTGTCATTGTACCTGACTTGTGTCTACCGTGCAGACTGCATTCTGTTCTCCTTAGCTTTACTTTCTGCTCTTTCACTCTAATACTTTGCATCATAAAAATTTAGCTGTCTTGTTTGTTGATCTTTCAGAGTTTCCTTCCTGCTTGATGAAGTCTAGTTAATCATGCTATTACAGTTTGGTCATTTTCATCCAAAAAGGCATGTTGAAGTCCTAATCCCCATGTTACAGACTATGTGTTCAAGTCATTCCAAAATTCCCGTGTTGAAATCCTAACCCCACAACGCAATGGTAGTAGGACGTAAAGCTTTTGGAAGTTAATTATGTTTGAATGTGGCAACATCATCAATGTAGAGATTCCGAAAGGGATTAGAGACCTTATGAAAACTATGCTAGAGAACTTCTTCCTTTCTTTTTTCCAGGTGAAGATACAATACGAAGTCAATAATCTATAGCCTAAAAGAGGACTGTCACTAGAACCGGACCATGCTGAACATGATCTTAACTTCTAACCTCTATAACTGTGTGACACAGATTTCTGTTACTTATGATTCACTCTGCCTGAGATGTCAGGCCAGACTGGATTAAGATAACTCATTGTTTTAGAATATTCTGTTATTTGGAAATAGGGTCATTGCAGATATAATTCATTAGCATAAGATTGAACTGGACTATGTTGGATCCTAAATTTAACTTGACAGTGGTTTTATAAAAAGAGGAGAAAAGACATTGATCCAGAAGAAGAGAACATTGTTTGATATCAGAAGCAGAGACTAGAGTTATGTGACTACAATATGAGGAACACCTGAGGTTACCAGAACCTGGGAGAAACTAGACAAGATTATTATCTAGAAGTTATCCAAGAAATATGGCCTGACTTAGTTTTGGACTTACATACTCTAGAACTATGACAGAAAAAAGTTTCATAGTTTGAAGTAACCAACTTTTAGGCATTTTGTTATGGCAGTCCTAGGAAACTAATACAAACTTTTAAAAATGTTATTTCTGAGTAATTTGCAAATGTCCATTATAATAAGATTTTCAGTAGACAATGAGATAGCAGGCTCAATGCCACTAATGGCGTGACTCAGGTTATTGACAGGTCAATGGGAAAGGTATTTTGAGATGGAAAAGATACATGACATTCATCAAATATGTATGACAGATCATGATTTTAGGGTTCTCTGGGTTGTCCCATTATTACAACCTAAAACTCAAACCATCCTGTGTAAAACTTCAAGTCCTAAATAATGCAGATTCAAAAATGGCCAAGGCAAAGAAAATACTTTATGGTTGAATGCCTGTAGTTTCAGTCATTCTGGCAGATATCTGCTTTCTTTCATAAATTAGTTCCTCATTCAGTCTTTCTGTTTTAAGAAGAGGTACTTACTTCCATAAGGCCAAATTAAAAGGAAAATGAAAGAATATTTTTTCTTTTTGATTGTTTTACCCCTCTTGAATTCTCCAGACTTTGCATACTTTGTGATACATAAATGTGTTCAAAAGCTATTTGAAAGAATGAAAGAAGTAATGGTAGGTTTACAAGGTTGAAGCAGATTTATCCTCCTGACTGGGAGCATCACCAAATCCTACTTTCCTGGGTGCTGTGCTGTGAGCTCCAATGGCCCTCCACTGATCACTCTCTGTGATTCCGTGAAGACTTCTTTATTTAGATGAAAATTCTTTTCTGAATACAGGGTGTTTAGAAAGTGGTGCTAAGGAGTCAATGAGAGGAGCAGAGATTCTGGCCTCAGCTCAGCAAAATACTCAGATATCCAAATCTGGCAAGGGCGCAACTTAACAGGAATTATTACAGAACACAGTAATCCAATTGAAAGTAAATTGGAAATCCAGTAAAATTGGATTTCTAATCTCTGCACTGCTGCAAACTCTCCATTGGGTTTGTCATGAGTCTTCACTGGGTCACACTTTCCTCCTTTGAATATTAAGGAGATTTAACTATTTAAGAGGGAGCAAACATAAAGCCATTTGGCTCTGTGGGTTGAGGAGGTTTAAAAGGGCAAAAGGAATGGAGGGAGGAAGGTTGCCACACTGGGAAGCTGCAGCAAAAAAGATAAAACACTGTTTTATTTGGAAGCAATGATGAGTACAAAGATAGTCTCCTTTACTGTCCTCAGGTATATTCATGGGCAACACACTGTTAGATCTTCATGCTTTTCAGTCACCTAAATTTGCTGTGATGTTTTACTGATTACTTCACTTGAATTAACTGCTTATTTTTTGCATGTGTCCAAATGTCCTTATGAATCACTGGAGCTGAAGACCATCTATCACAGTCACAGTGCCTAAAAAGATGGCAGTCATCATTCAAATATCTTCACTGCCTCAAACAAAATTTTCTCAGTACAAAATAAATAATTTCCCTCATGCTGGATTAGCTAAGATTGATACTCCTAATATGCAGATAGTCCCCAAAGGTCCAAAGAGGGGAAGCATTCGATGTATCTGCTCAATGATAGGCAGGAGATATAAATTTACATCAGTGCTGCTGCTTTGATTCTTCACAGGTTTCTGCAAAAGTCCTGTTTGTTGTTAGTAAGACAGAAAGTAGTACTTTGCTCAAATATTCCTTCAAAAAGCTTTCAATTAATGTCTTGAACATAATAGAGGTCTATGTTTTAAATTAAGTCTGAATATCATTTGTGTCTTAGGTTAGGAAGTAAATGTTACAAAAACAGAAATATAAACCACCACATATAAAATCATCAAAGTTTTGAACTAGAAATACTAAAGAGATACTTAGTATCAAACCATGGTCATAATATGAAGCTCAAGGTTTAAGTAACTCAACTAGGAAAAACTTCTTGTTGATAGCATGTGGAATTGAAAACAGTTTTGACTTTGGTTTGAACTGTTAGTTCCTAACAACTCTAATTGTTTAAATGATTAAACGAGTGTGGCAGAAACAGTTCATTGTTGATGACTATCCGTTTTTCTTTTTCTTTTTCTTGAATTTTATTCTGGGTAGTGATAATGCATACAACAACAACAGCACATCCCCTGTATTTTTCATGCAAGTTTTAGACAAAATACAAGCATGTATCTTTGGCCAAATTTCCAGAAAACTGACATCTTGGACAATTAAATGACCTTAAGAAATACTGAGGCTAGCATTAAAGAACGCTGGGGTCACTGGTGTCATACACTCACTGACTGACCATGAATTGGTTTTACTCGAGAAATTATAGTCACATACTTTAAAAGTCCCTTTGAGTTCTTTGCAGTTTATGTAGCCAATGTTAATACTAACTATACAATGTGTGATCAAAAACCATAGTGACTGTTTAAATTAAAACAATTATTATAGTAAAAGACACATTGTCACAAATCCTCCTCATAAGACATTCCCACAGTTTGACCCACTTAAACCATAGTTATGGTCACTTTCTGAAGCATTTCTGCAAATAATGTTCTATGAATGCCTTTGTGAGCTAGGATCAAAAAATATGGTGAATGCTGCTGCCAAGTGCCATGCGATGGGGAGACAAGTGAGTAAAAACACGATGTTGTGTTCTTAGTGATCTTACTCACTTGATCTTCTAACTTGACACTTCTGGCTCTTCTCCAAATTCAAAATGAGCATGAAAAGTGATGATCTTAGATGGATTCAGGGTATTGAGGCAGCTATAACAGCAAAACTGAAGGTAGAATAAATGGACTTCCAGAACTGCATCAGAAAGTGGCAAGAACAATGGAATATGCGTGTTCAGAGTGAAGGAGGAATTCTGACAGTAATTAATGACAATGAGGCATTTACTGTAATTTTTAAAAATTTAAATATTCACAGCAGTTTTTCACCACACCTTGTAGGCAAGTTATTGTATGCTTTGAAAAACAAGCAAAACAGGCAGGAATAAAAACAAACACACAAACAAACAAATGAACAAAAAACCCAGAAAGCTTTCTAAGGTCTAAATAACAGAAGTTTTTGTGTTTTCTTTCTTAGACAATCAAAACAGGTGCAAAAGGACTTTTGAATGGATTATTCTTAAAAATGTAAGCATAATTTCAGAAGGAAACATTAAAATGTGTGTCCAAAATATGAAAAGTGTTTATTAACATTTTTAGTAGGCAGCCCTAATCTTACATGGGCAAAGAAGTTTAAGAAATCACCAATAATTGTTTTTATAAATTATTCTCAATGCAATTTATTAAATATTTCAGAAAAGCTACTGCAAAATCAGGTAAATTACCACAAAATTTAGAAACTTGATACACATCAAATCAGGGTTCTGAGGACATGAAAATAGTAGGGATGTCTAAATTTCAAAAATACAAGTTAAATTTCATTTCTGATATGGGATTGTGGTTATGTTGCTAGCATTACTTTGCAAACTCTATACAATTTATAAAACTATAAATAAAATTAAAGCAACATAAAAATTCTTAGAATAAATTGAAATTCTTTCAATAACATTGATTTAAGTGGTTTATTGATAAAGTGGTAAAATAGCATTTCATATTTATGTTCACATGAGAAAAAAGGCCCCTTAATAGTAACAACTGTACATTTTAGATTCAGTAGGGTCATAAAACTAGTGCTTCACCTCTAGTCTCATATCCAAGGGAAACAAACTCTATTAGCCATTACAAACAAATGTTAGTTTCCAAAAATGAATTATAGTCTTAAAACCATGTGTAGCTTTAATTCTGTAAGTCTGTTAGTACTTTTTTGAAATGTTAAAAAAAATTATCCAAAACACAGGGAAAAACATAGTTCTCTTTAATGTCATTGTTTTAGAAGTTCTTCCATGGATTAAAAAAAGTGTCTAAAAGGAGTTAAGGTGTAACTCAGTAGTAGACTACTTGCCTAGCATGTGAAAGGGCCTGGGCTTGATCCCCAGCACTGAAAAAATGTGTCTAAGACAATGCACAAGCAGACACCAAAGTTACATTGTTACTAGCAATTTCTCTCTGGTAGACAAGAACAACCTCAAAGTTTAGACTCTTATGTATATGTAGGATATTAAAGTTTTGTGCCATAATATTAGCAAAATTATTCTAGCATTGCTTCGTTGATCAATTCAAAATGTGTGTTCTTCAGAGTCCTTTGAGCTAGTTTTAGAGTTATGGTTCCTTTATTAATTAACAATCTGAATAAAATTTTTGATGTAAGCTCTGTTAAATTTCCATTATAGCTCTATTTTTGACTTACCAAAAAATCATCTTTTAACAAAAATTGACTATGGATATAAACAACTATTTCTACAGAATTTGTTAATATTGAAAAAGTTATCTATAGCTCAAATGGTACCATATTATAACATGTAGTACATAGTTACCTTGGAAGAAGGAAACTTGCATACTTTTTTTTAAATATATATTTCTTTCTGTGGTAAATAAAACAATTGCCTCTAATGATGTCTATGCTCTTATCTCTAGAATCTGAGGATATGCTACTTTACATGTTAAAGAGGAATTAACATTACAGATAGAATTCTGATTTAGCTGACTTTCACATAAGTGCATTCCTCTGAAGTATACAGTCAGGTCCAAAGTAATCACATGGGTTCTTAGTTGTCAAGGAAGGAGGCAGAAAAGGTCAGAGTGATGTGAGGTGAGAAGAACTTAACAATGGGAATGGCTTTGAAGACAGAGGGAGAAGACATGAGCCACACATGTTGGTGACTTCTAGAAGAATGGAGGAATGGAAGAAAATGAATTCTCCTTTAGAATCCCCATGAGGAAGCACAATTTGGCTGACATCTTAATTTACTTCAGTGCATCCTGTGCCAGGCTCTGACACACAACTGTAAGAAAATAGCTTTGAGTTATTTTAATGTACTGCATTTGAGGTGACTTCTTAGGCCAGCTACTGAAAATTAATAAATTTCTCTGTATTGAAAAAGTGACACTTGTGTAGCTGGGTGGTGGAGTGGTGGTGCATACCTATAATCCTAATACTTGGGAGGCTAAGGCATGACAACTGCAAGATCAAGTCCAGCCGGGGCAACTTAATGTCTGCCTTCCTCAAAACTAAAAATGAAAAAGAATGGGGATGCAGCTTATTGTGATGGACCTGGGTTTAATCCCTTGTATTGCAAAACAAAACAAAACCAAAGTGCCACTTTTCATAAAGATAGTACTGTTGAAATTCCCAGGAACTGAAGTGGAGGGCTGGTAGGGAGAAACAAAGCAGTGGAAAGCAGAATCACTGGTGGTAATGAACTAACAGATAGTACACCTTATTTTCTTTAGAATTCAATTTTTTTTCAGCTACCAAATTCTGTGACATTTTAGGCTCTCAGACAATCTAGTCATCATGGGAAAGACACAGTGGATCTCCTTATCTACCTACCCACTGCTGCTGTCATTAATTGCATCCATTAATCTAGTCTACAATACTCTTTGCAGAACATTTTGATCTGTTCCGCAAATATTGTTGTATACCTCTTGTGTGCCAGCATTACCTCCAGATGTTAGAGGTACAGCAGAGAACAATATGATCAAAGATGATACCCCACTTTTTCCTTCATGGAGGAGAGAGAAATACACAAAGAATAAATAAGAAAATAAATTAGATGGGTTCAGATAACAATAAGTGATACGAAAGATTTTCAAGTAAGAGGATGTGACAGATGAAAAACTGATGCTAGTATACAAAGATGGGGGTGGAGGATATAATCAATGTGAATTGTATGGAAATGGTACTTGAGTTCAGATGTAAATGTTAATGGAGAATTTACCAGGTAATGATCTTGGTGGAGAACATTTCAGGAAGGGGTAACAGAAACAGATATGATTGTGCTTAGAAAGAAAAAGAATACGATGGTACCCCAGACATGGTGATCTAGATGAGGGCTCTAAAAGGAAAAGGTAAGAAGCTAGACAAACAACAAAGTAGGCAGGGGACAGATCCTACTGGGGTGAACATTGCCCTTTCTCTAGGTTGAAAATGCATGTCTAGCCTAATAAATACCTTACTCATTTAACTATTTTATTAACTATTTATCTGCAGGAATTTACTTGCTGTTGTGTGGTGGAGAAGACTTACAGAAAACATGGGATACAAATTTTTTAAAAAAATCTATTAAGAAACTACAAACCCTGTGATATTTTTCCATCTACTGATGTGAGGTTCACATAGTATGTAGCACTAAAGATTACAATAAGAAAAAAAAAAAGAGTAATGATTCAATCAGAAGAATAGAAGGAGGAATTTTCAAAACAAAACTAGCAGTTGCTAATTACTGCTTGCTTGTATTACTCAGCTTAGACACACACATTATTCCTTGCTACATAGATACTAAAGACCTCTCCAAAAACACAGTAAAAAAAGATGAGTGTCTTAGTTACTTTTCACTCCTTGCCAAGACAAAATACCTGATGCCCAAAATTAGGGAAGGAAAGGTTTATTCTTACAGTTTCTCAGGAGTTTCAGTCCATTAGTTGGCTCCAAGTCAGCATGGGGCTACAGTTCATGGTGGCTGCAAGCCACAAGGTGCACTGATGAGAGAGAGAGGAAGGAAGCGGAAGCGGAACAGCAAGTGGAAGAGGAAGACCCGCCTTCCCTTACACTGTATCTCAGCTCCACCCATGGGTGTGGACAGCGTTCACATTGCTAATCCCAGAGCTAGACAACAAACTGAACACAAGCAGCCCCATCAAAAGTATGAGGACTTGGGGGTACATAGTATATCACCCAATACAATGAGCATTCATTCTTTTTAGAATGAATGTTTTCCTTTAGGCCTTTCGGAATTGAATTAAGGTTCTATGCACTGTGCTCACTTTCTGAGCTCTTGGCAAATTATGATTCCTTTTATGACTCTTACTGCCATTATCCTTGAATAATGATACACCTTTGAAGGCAACATATATATAGGATGTCAGATTTGTAAATGGTAAGTACTTAAGGTTGGCTAAATGTCAGTGGTATTAGAGAGGGTTAGGTAACTTCCAGTGAAAGCCCACATTGTCTCTGATACTAGACACAGCTCTCTAAAGTAATGCTGCTTGGATTTAATTTGGGTATTTGAAATTGAATCATGTTAGCTACAGTAATGGTCAGTCACCTACCTACACATATTATTTGGATAGCCAACTAGTTTTTCATCCTCTTGTCTAAATAAACTCACTGTTAAACTATGGTGGAAAATCAGAACACTTTCACCTCTGCTTTTAACTTTACAGATTTGGTATAACCTTTGCTAAAAGAAAGTTTGATTTGACCTAATTCAACCACATCTCCTCCCCTCCCACAGACTATTATCTATTCGAAATGAGAATGCAAAGTCAGGCTGCTTCTTTCTTTTGGGTGGTCATGCAGGAAACATAGAATTGAAAATGAATAATATTTCCACGATCTGGAAATAATGGGTAGCAGATGCCCTTTTATATCATTCATTCATGTCACCAAAAGGCATTCATAAGACATTTGCGCTAAAATGAATTGATTTTCTTTTTACTAAAGCTTTGTTTTATAATGTAGCAAGGGGTTTTGAGAAATATAGGCAGTATTCAAAGAAAGCAAAGCAAATACATGATGTGTTTGCATTATTTACCAATTAAAATTTGGCAAGCAGTTCTAGTTTGCATATATTTGAATTAAGAAAAATTCCTTTGTATGTCTCTAACAAGAATATTAATTCAACTTTTACTGTAGGCCTAGAATGTGCAAATATCTATGCTTGGAGCCATGAGAGGTTCAAAGAAGAATAAGATTATTATTAGGGGAGGCAGCAAGATACACAAACTAAGAGTTATTAATAACTATGAAAAGGTAAAACAAATGTCTTTGGGGACAATTTGTCTTATTTGGGGAATGGGATAAGAAAAGTATTCTAGAGTACAAAATATCTTTATAGGAAATTTCTTATAGCCTGTGGGATCCTTATATAGGAACTATATACATCTGGACTGTCATAAAATCCATGAGCTCACAAACGGCTTGGCAAGACAATAGGAATCAGTTTCTCTGTGAGAGAAAAAAAATTACTTTATTTATAATTGTGCTGGGAAGAGATCAGCATTCGGGTGTATCCTAGCACTGATGCATTCATTTGACACAGACATATTCTGTACTGATTATATGCCAGGCCCCTTGCCTATAGACATAGAAGCTATTAGGTCTCATCCTGACTGGGGTTTAGACAGAGACATTGCACCCAGAAATACAAGGGGATACAATGACCAGGTATTTGTCATTACTTATCATTAGCATTCTTTGGTCCCAAACTTTGTCTTCTTCTTCCTGGATGAAATCAACAAAACAATGCAAAGTCCTCATACTGTCCCTGTTATGTCTCTCAGTCTGTAAATACTAATAAACCGGGCCTCAACACACACACAATTCTCATTTACTCTTCTCTCTTTTCTTCCTGGAATCCAATGAGTTCTTCTAAGGAAACATAAGCATAGTAGTTTACAAATACCAACACTCTAAAAGAAGAAGAAAGAAAAAGAGGACTTTTAGTATTCTTTTACTTCTCCCATAAAAGCTTCAACTGTCAGTCTTTCAAAAAGGATGGGATTATTTTTCTCATCATGGGTCCTTGATTTATGTATATGTTTGTGCTGTAACCCTGAAACGAGAGCAGAGTTCGGAGAAAGGGACAATATGGCAAATATGCAAGATATCGTATTTAGATTTCTTACCAAACACTCTAGAGTCTCGTGTTGATTGATAATGTTTTGCTGCCCTGTCTGAGGTGTTGCTGGGTAAACAAAGGCATAACCTTGCTTTTGAGAGATCATTAGTTTCACAAGGACATGAACATATGGTTTGACTTTGATTCTGAAGCTCTTTTCACACAGGTCTTCAGAATTCTATTTATTAAGAGAAACATAGCAGTTGTCATAAATTATTTTGCCAGGATCAGAAAGGAATGCTTGCTGAGATGTCTATCACACACTGGCAGATTTCCAGGCCAGCTGAAATGAGGATACATGAGGGGACATGTATAGAACACAGGCACTCTCTCCTTGTCTGGGAAGGGGTCTTCCATGCATAGCCGTCTTGAAAAGACTTGTGGTGGGAGGCAAAAGGAGAGCTCTTTTAGGAAAGACAGAAGGTGATCTAGCTGAAATACCATTCATGGTATTGCTAAGGATTTACCTGATACTGCTTCTCTGACCTCTGTGGCTGAAACTGATATGGACTCTGCACCCATTGTCTGATTTCTCTCTGGCCACTGCACAGGCAAAGGAAACCAAATGGGAAAAAGAGCACACAGCCTCCTCAAGGCCTTTAGAGTTCCCTTACTCAGAAGATTATTTGGATTACTGGGAGAGTGATTGCTGAATTTTCTTGATTTGAAATCAGATCACATATATTTATTTTGGCTGACATCAAATGTAACTGTCAAATCTAGAATAATTTGCCAAATTTATTTTGGACATTAATAATAACTAAGGTATTTTCTCAGTTCCACCCTTTATTTTTTTGGTTTTAGGGTTACCAAATTAAGCACCTAATTTTTATATGAGATGTAACTTTGTTGATTAAAATATTTAATGATAATGGCTATTTCATTAGCAACTGCGTGCAAGGAAGTGAATTGAAGTACTTTATTTGTGTTATTTCATTAAACCTCACAGGTATTCTCCAAGATGGACTTTTGGCATTCTGGAATATATTGGTGAAAAATAGAGTCTCTAGAATATAGTGTAGAAGCATATTAAAATGAAAACATACATTTTCTAATCAAACTTAAGTGCCATTGTATTTCATGTTTGGAAGTATAAATACCTTAGCCATCTAGCTAAGTACTTTCTTTATATATGCAAAACCCACAGAAATTAGAAAGAGTAGACATATCCACTGGAGACATTGTTTACTGATTTGTTATTGTAAAGCTTACTTTACTAATGCCTATATTATTAACACAATTTAAAAAGAAGTATAAAAGAACCACTCACTGTGTAAATATTGTGACTATGAGAGCATGTAAAAGTCCTGAAGGGTTAAAAAACTGCTATATTAAGCATAATAAAAATAGAAGTACTTCTATTTTAAATGTTAACTGAAATTAAAGTATTCTTTTAATTAAGTTTGAGAGTTGTATAGACTTGCTATGAGACAATTTCAGTAGTTATTACTGGAATTTTAAACATCTCCATATTCTTTTTGAAAGAAAAAAATGTTTAGTATTTAGCTTTAACCTCAGGCTAATTATATACTAAAAAAAGAATATGACTAAAGCAATGTTAAATCTTCAAGTGCTTTGTTTTGAATATTTTAGTTTTCTTAAGAGGAAAATTCAGTGGATTCCTAATGTTAGAATTATAATTATATTTTCACATCATTTAAGATATTTGTTGAGCATATAACTTTTTAAAAAATTTGAATGCTATTTAAATTAATGAAAATGCCATAATAGTTTGCCAACCTTTTTGTGTTAAGTACAATCATATCATTTCTGGATAAGAGATTTCATAACCCTGTGAACATGTGACTAGTTTTCTAAGTTCTGTTTCTGCCAACTCATTGCTGACTATCACATTTAAATCCTTCTTTAATAAACCCCTGAAAACTAGGATATGATATCTGGAAATGAGAAATCCAAAAGGATTTACAGGTGGAATCTAAAAAAAAAGCCTGTTTGAAATTTGGTTAATAGACATTCTAATATTTTCCTGCCTGGAAATTCAAAAGTCGAAAATTTGTGGTAGGTGAAGCACTAAGCTGTCTTAAGATGAAAAAGTATTCATAGGAACAACCAAAGTTTTCATCTGTGAAGCTTTTCTAGGACATTAGTCATGGAAACACCACCATGTTCTATAATTTACCATGCATACATACAAATCCTGCTAATCAGATTACCTTTATGCTTCTTCATGAAGCAAACATGCTTATGCTGCTTCAGGACTTTCACCCCAAACTTCATTATTAAACAAATCTATGTTTAGTGAGGCAAATACCAACAGAATCTGACACACTCCACTGAGAACGCACATAGGACTTCAGTAACCATTCATGAATGAGTTTATTTTGTGTACTAATCCAGTGACTGGCACGTTCAATAAAGATTTCTTTACATCAGTGGAAATACAATTAATCCATGCTTTTGCTTAATTAAATTCTAAGTTAAAATTTTTAATATGCAAAGAATATTTCCTCCTCTGAAAATAAGTCTAGAGTGTTGCAGAAGATTAAAATACATTCTGATTCACTGTCCATAAAGTACAACAAAGCTACTTTATTACTATAGGTTATCAAATAAAAATAGTCTATTTTATTTAAAAAATTAAAGATACAACCAAGCCTCTACTACTCCATAAAATTAAACAGT